>PVLA01006211.1:0-128796 GCA_004027455.1 Hydrochoerus hydrochaeris | reverse complement strand
GTTTTGCATGCTTTCAATAGAATTTTTTGTTTCTTGGATGTCTCTTTGAGTTTGTTTCATGAATTCTGCTTGTTTTCTATATTGTTCATTCAAAGTTTCAATCAGTTTCCCATGCTCATGTACTTTTTTCTCTAGTTCTTCTTTAGCTGCATTCAACAACTCCTTTACTAAAGTTGTTATTTCTATCTTTACATGGGAGGCTACTTCTAATTTGATTTCCTCTATAGCCTGATGCAGTTGTTTTTTTATTTCACTGGCTATCTTTTCAGAGATTCTCAGTGTGTTACTTTGGGGGTCCTCTATTTCAATGTCTCCTATACTTGCGTCTGGTGAACTATATGTTTGAGACTGCATTTTGCTTTTTTGTTTTGTCATTTTCACTCTGCCTGGTGTTTTCTATGTGTAGAAGGGGATGACACACACTCTTTTCAGACACACCAAAGTCTTGCAGTTAGTTGTAGGGGGTTTTACTACTGGCCCTATTTATCCCCTGTATACCTCTATTTTAGGGGTATACTCACCACACTGATAGTCCGGTGTAGTCCAAAGTTTACACCTGGGAGCAAAGTTCCAAATTTTCTCACACTAACTGGATACCGCTGAGATCTTCTGATGTTCCAGGTGGGAGGGCGGGCCCATCTGTAGCAGTCCAGGGCAGTTTTCAGTCTTGGGCGGGCCTCCTCAATGTTCCTGGTGGCAGGGCAGGCCCACAGGGGAGGTTTCGGGCAGCTTACCCCTGATGTGGGCTTCCGCTAAGTTCCTGGTGGCAGGGCGGGCCCATGGGGAAGGTTCCAGGCAGCCTATGCCTGATGCAGGCTTCCACTAAGTTCATTGTTTAAATTTTTAAAACATAGTAAAAGATGCATTGCCAGGAATGATGGAATAAATGTGTTTGAAATAAGGGGGAGTATTTTGGGGGCAATTAATATCTTTTATGGTAATAAAAATTTTAATCTAAGCATTCACCATACTTTTGACCACTCTCAATTCATCAAGTGTTTATGACAAGTTCTGTTAAATAAAAATATGATGGTGTGTCTTCATCCAACTTGTTCCCTAGATTTGGCACCATGTAACTTCTGGCTCTTTCCCAAATTAAAATGACCTTAAAAGGTCAATGTTTTGAACCTAGAGGCAGCTACTACAGTCCAAATAAAAAGGACTTCAGAACTGCTTCAGAAAATGGTGAGAATGATAGGGAAAGCAGGCGGGGAGTATTTGAAGGGGAAAACTAATGACAATAATTTTTAAAATGTAAACATTTGCTCTATATCTTGATCACATCACATATGTTTCGTTGATCAGGGGTGAGTTTTCCAGAACACAAGTATGTCACTCACCCTTTGTGATATGCTGTGCCCCCTAAATGAATCAATACACTTGCTCCTGAATGTCAGCGTGTTGCTTCTGGTTTTCTTCCCTTCCCTGAAAGAGTCATATCACACACAGCATTGCATCCTGGCTCCTGGGACTTACAAAATAGGTACAGGTTCCTGTAGCCTGGGGAGTTCTTGTCCCCCAAGATGAAGAATCCATTTTAAAGTTCAGTAGTTTAAAAGTGGGGGTGTGTTTCTAACAAGGTCAAAGAGCCTCAAATCATGCTTCCACCAGCTATGTGATCCAGAACTACAGTATCTCTGCTATTTTCATTATCTGTAACGTGAAGAGTAGAATCCATCTCAGAGAGATGGCAGATAAATGCTAAGAACAGTACTGAGTATACAGAAGACACCTAAGTAAATAAGAAATTATGAAGGTGTATTAAGTTCTGAGTGAGAAGTTATGATGGAGAAGATGAAAGGGAGGGAGTAGAGACTCAGCTCAGACTTTGCCTGTCTGGCTGTTAGCAGTGAAGCATTGCCTAGAGTCTTCTAGGGCATTGGGGGGAGGTGGGTAAATTGAGGTACAGCTTTCTTTTCCAAGCCTGTAATAACAGCATATTGGAGTTCTCAACTAGGTCAATGAGTGAGGCTCTTTTGTGCTTTTTATGTTTTTGAATCTTAAGAAAGTTCTAGAGATAGAATGATTTTCATATTGATCACTCAGTGCACATCGATTGAACACCTACTGTCTGCCAGGAGATGCAAACATGAATTAGACTCAGTTCCTACCCCCTGAGGAGTTCCCAACCTACTTACAGAAACAAGGTGAAAAATCAGAAAAAGTTCAGTTCTGATCCGAGATTGAACAACAGTTCAAAAGATCCCAACACAGGGGCAGTGCATGATTTTTGCTTCGTGAGTGATGACGATAAGCACTTTGCTCCAGAGAAGGGAGAGATCCAGGGGGTTGGGCTGAGTACAGAGATGCCCAAAAAGAGTCCAAGATGGAATCTGGACCCAAACCGGGAGGAGATCTTGGGGGAGGAATGGGAAAAAGAAATTCTACTGATAGTGAGAGGTCATCCTAGATGGAAAGGTGGGTTTATGCAGTAGGCAAGAAGCCTACCCAGATCAGGGTCTTATTTACAGACTTTGAATGCTGAAACATGAAGTGTGGAATAGCCTTCCTGTGTATTATTCTTTAGATCTAAAGAATAGATCTTTATTCTTTAGATCTAAAGAATAGATCTTTATTCTTTAGATCTCTTGGTGGTTTCTCTTGCTGTGCAAAAGCTTTTCAATAGGGTGAGATCCCTTCTCCACTGTTGGTGGGAACGCAGACTGGTGCAACCACTGTGGAAAGTAATGTGGAGATTTCTCAAAAAAGTAGGCCTACAGGTCCCATTCAACCCAGCTGATCCCCTTCTGAATATCATCCCAAAAGAATTTAAAACATCATACCACAGTAATATATGTGTACCCATGTTCATAGCAGCATAATTTGTAGTAGCTAGATCTTGGAAACAGTCTAAATCCTATCGACTGAGGAATGGATGAAAAAGGTGTGGGTATTTTTGTACAATGGAGTACTACTCAGCCACAAAGGATAAACTGGAGATGTTTATCAGTAAATGGACACAACTTAAGACCATACTCATAAGTGAAATAAATAAAACACACATGTATAAGCATTGTGTCATCTCACTAGTGTGAAATGCTGAAAGAAACAACATATGTGTATGTATATATGTGTATAAAAATAGTGAACATAGTTTTACTATTTATTTCTCTGAGTTCACTGAAGAGAAACATTTTTGCTGATACTGTTCAGAGAATTGAATGCAGATGTCTTGTGCTCTGGGTGAATGATTTGGGATGACTATGTGCAGTGTATGTACCATTGTTTCATTCTGATTGACATGGTTTGAAATTTTTAGGGTATTTTTCTTCTTTTTTTTCTTTTTCTCCTTGAAATAAAATGAATTTGGAAAAAAATTGGCTGATAGGATTCAGATAAGAAGTGATACTTCAAGGCACCTAAGAAAAGGTTGGCTTCAACCTTTCCACCCTATTAGGCTGTTTGGCCATGAACCCTACCACAGACAACTGGCCATGTGAACTGCCAATGGGCAGGTCTTCATCCAATGGACCTAATGGCAGAGAGGGGATTCACTGCTGCATCAAGTGGTTGCCATGGACACAGTTGACTTAGCTTTGGGGTCCCCTGAATAAAGCCCAGGAAAAAAAAACTCATTTCAACCCCTTCATCCCCCTTTTTGAGCCAGTTCTGGAGATCATCCAAGAAGCTAAATAAGTAGGAAAGCTATGAGACAGCAACCCAATTTGGCAATTAGCCCACACTTGCCAGGCAAGATGGATTTTCAACTTCAAGGAAATTGGCAAGAAGAGCAGAGGGAACCCTTACATTTTTCTTTTCCATTCTGGGTCTCTTTCCAGTGAGTTGAAAAATCTATTTTGCAAAATATATGGGCTCAGAACAAATCCAAATCCAAGGAGAGTTTTTGCCATTTGATGTATCACCCTCTTTATTTAAAATGATGAAAGAGAGAAAAATGTTTTTCAAAGCGACATCATTTATCTTATGATAATCAATGAAAACTTCATAAACTAATATATTAAAGAAAACATTTAAGCTTAAACCAAGCAAAAAGGCAAGCAGAATCTTAGAATTATCCCTGAAGCTCTGAAGGGGACACAAGGACCTACACAAGGATCTACTCATTTTTCTTTTTTTAGGTCAGCTATGTTTAGTCATTTTAATTTTCTAGGCCCACTTTTCTTGTCTGCCAAGGTATCTGAGAACTAATTAACCACAGTCACCAGTAACCAGCTCATACCATACTCGTGCTGAAATATATAGAGACCTCTTGACATCCTGCTACCTGATACTGACCTTGATTATTGTCCAGTGATCACAGCCTCCACCCACCCCTTTTCTAGAGAAGATGGTCAACCTGCTTTGATTTTCTTGGAAATCTTCAGCCAGTAGAATATGAGAACTAAGGCTAAAATGAAGTCATCCTTTCCCTTCCTTGCTGTCTTAGTTACTTTTCTCTCATTGCTGAGACAAAATACCCAACACCCAAAGTTAAAGGGGGAAAGGTTTATTTAGCTCACAATCTGTAGACGTTTCAGTCCATAAAATTGGCTGAGTCCAGGGCAGGATGGTTGGGTAGGGTGTTTTGGTTGAGGGGCTTCCCAGAGGAGAAACAGTTCATAGCAGCAGAAGATAGGAAAACCAAACAAGGGGACTTCACAGCAGCTTTCTGCTCCTTTTATCTTATTCAGGCTACTTAAGATGGATAGCATTCACACCTTTAATCCTAGTGCTCTTGAGCCTAATATTGAACAAGGAATCAATTCTAGCATCACTCTAGATCCAGCCATCTCTGAAAAAGCCCCACCTATGACCGCATAAGGCTTCGTGGGGACATCTAAATACAAGCCATAGCATTTGCTATGTAAGGCGTGTGTTGTTCCTTCAGGAGGTTCTTAGAACTAAACTTTTATCCTTCCCCTCCCTTATTAGCAACCCACCAGTCTGTGGGGGAGACAGCTTAGAGTCTGTCAAGAGAATCTTGTCTTAGTACTTTTCCATTTTCCACAGCTTCTGACCTAGTTTTGCTTGTAGATATCCCAAATGAAATGGGAAGGCTGCAGTACAGTGAGTTTGCTTTCAGTACAGTCAGTTAGAGGACTGAGAGAGAAATCTGACTTCCCTGAAGACAGGGAGGGAAGCTGCCTGGTATCTCTTTGGAATAAGAAGACTTTGAGGCAGGTGTAGCATTACCTGGAGTTAGAGGGAGTCACTCTTTTTTACTGTGGTATGAGGGGAATTACACAGCTTTCCTTCCACTATTTGTCTCACTTCCCAAAATATCTTGGTGCCCAAAGCTTCACTCTGGATGTTTCTTGCACAGAGGTTTAGCATTTCTGCTCCACTCTCTCTCCTTATTTCCCTCCTCTCCTTCCTTCCTTCCTCACTCATCTCTTTCTTCTCTCCTTAATATACGTACTAGGTTTTGTTCTTAAGCAGCACCTGGGCATCTTCTTACCAGACACAAACTCTCTTGAGGGCAACATGTTGAATCAGTAGAATTAACAGATGCCTTTAAAACCTAGGACAATAACCTCCCTCCTTGATTTCTTGGATACCACAGGGTATTCAGTGCTTCTGGGGACAATGCAAACTTTCGTTGGCTTTTGTTGCAATAATACTGTAACAACATTTTGGGTGCAATGCTTCTACAAACTGTGAGCCAAAATAAACTTTTTCTCCTTTAACTTTCTGTGTCATATATTTTTTCTCAGCAGTAATAAAGTGACCAAGACAGCATTCATATAATGTGTACCGAATAAATGTATTTTTTTTTTATTATTTCAAGCATTGCTATCTTTAAAGTATCAGTTCTGGTGGTGGTTTGAGGATGGGGTATGCTATAAAAAAAAGAAGGGTTTGAAAAGTACTTAATTAATCTAAATCATCACTTTCTCATCTTTGCTGTCCCTAAAAGATGTCATCATTCAGTTTCTGACTCTTCTTAGTTGTTGGTAAGAATTAGGGGAAACCTGCTCCACTTGAAAGAACTCAGATTCTAGATCTCTCTGAATCTTATACTATATTCCCCACTGTTGGCAATTTCTCTAACTTATTAAAAGGAAGTTTAAAATCCAAGTTTTGATGTGAAATGTGCCAGTTTTTATGTTTTGGTAGCTTTTAGTAAGGGTTGTTAATTATTCCTAAAAATATTTCCCCCTCTTCCAGAATGAAAAAAATCATAGTTGGGCAACATGGTCACTGAGAGTAAAGACTACATTTCCCAATTTCCCTTGCAGCTAATGGTTGCCATGTGACCAAATAGTATCCAATAGAACTAGAAAGAAAATGCATGCATATTTTTCAGTCTTACCTTGCCTTTCCTCCCCTACCTCCATTCCTACTGGCAGGTGTGCATACATGCTGGTAACCACTTTGGAGTCCATGGGCACAACAAACACACTAGCAATGACACAGCAACAAGATAGCAGAAGTCTGGTCTCCAATGCTGGGTGGGCTGTGCTAATCTAAATTTAGTATGATATAGAAATAAATTTTTATCTTGTTTAAGCATTCTTATTTTGAGTTTGTTAGTTATGGGCAATCTTGTAACTGATTAAAATAATAACTCATTTTGTTATTGAAAATGCCTGAAATGTAGGTCAAGGACAGCATATCTGCATTTCATGACGAATGTCATTTGATGACTTTGCTTCTAACCTATTATCCTCACCTGGAGAATTCTGTGAATTGATAGTTGGAAGAGAAGTTCCAATCTTTAAAAATGAATTTATCCTGGAAAATCCTGGAAGAGAAGCAAGGGAGTTGGTCCCCATTTGACTCTACCTCTTGCCCCACAGTGTAGCCAGTGACCCAATGAATTTGAGAGAGGATAGGATTGGGGCTCCTCTAGGTCAAACCTGGGAGCATGAGTGCATGATTGCTTCTAGTTCTCTTTCTCCTCCTCCTCTTCCTCCTTTCCTTCCTCTTTTCCCTTCCCCTTCTTTTATTTTTGTTTTTCTTCTTTTTTTAACATCAAGATTTCCGTCTTGTTCTAAGAAGTTGTCTGTGGGTTGGTGGAGAAGGATGGGGTGAGAGACCATCAGAATGGATTGCTTATCCCCTTTCCTGAAAGCTGAAGCTTGTGGTTGTTTGCTCTGTAGCAGGACCATAGGAAATACTGGCACAAGGATCTTGAGACATTTTCTCATCTGTAAGCAGGGATGCAGTTTATTCATCATTCTGTTGCATACAAAAATGACAGGGATGGGGCTCCATTCTCAATGGGCTCAAGGTAGATACGGGGACAGCAGGAGCCAAACTCAGATGTCATGGCACTGATGTGCACAAGGAGTAAATGAGGAACAGCCAAGGGGGACCCAGGATGGAGACATCAGAGGACATGTGGTGCATCTTTTGAATGATCCTGTGTGTGTGGTCTGCCCAGAAAATGCCCTACAAGGACTGTGTTCACAGGCAAGGGAAGTATTTCTCACTTGTCTGTCATGTATTAGTGATTAGGCCATCTTTAACTGAATCCTTCATTATCACCAAATTATTAAAAACTCTCTATGTACTGGGAACAGTTAGGCACTGGGGATGAATTCTTGAAATGCTTGGATCATAGCACCATAAGGTGACAAGCTTGGAAGAAAGGCTTAGAGAATCATGAAGAGCCTGCCTGACCCTGTTGCTAGATCAACTCCAGCAGCTCCAAACCTCTAACTACTTTTATGTGCTAAATCTCCAGCAGTTCATGTGTCCCCTGCTTCCAAGAGTCTAAAGCAGACAAATGGACTGAGTGGGTGAATATCAGAGAAAACGCTAAGTTACTAAGGATCTTGGGGACCCAGAAGAGGAACACTGTTCTGGACATTTCCAGAACCACTCTTCCTCCTTCTTCGGCTGCTCTGCATGCAGGAAGCTAAAATGGGAGGACTGGGACAGACTTCTTGTCTCTGGCTCTCTGTTGGGTCTGGCCAACCAAATCTCTGGTAGGAGATTCAAAGAAGGGAAGAGAGTGAAGTCGGGATGCTCCTCCTCCACTGGGCGTATTTTGGAATGGCGAGTTCTCCTGACAAAGACCACTGACTTTGAGGGACAGTTCTCTTTCATAGAACCTCTCTCCTAGTTCCAAAACCTGCCTCTTCCATTAACTCTTTGAGGTCTAATATGGACCTCTCTGTGCTGTGCTAACCTAGGATGAACTGCCATCCTTTGTCGGTTTCCCTTACTCTGTCCACACTTCCCAAGGGAACCTCCGTCAAACTCTGTTCCAGGCACAGCAACAGAACATGCCACTTGTCTCTTCTGGGGCCTGACCAGACTGTCCTTGATACTTATTTCTGCCCAATGATGAGGACTGAAAAAACTCTAAAATCATATAAATGCATGCAAAATAGATGCCTTTGTGTCAGTGTGTCTTATCAGAGCCTCACAAGACTCTTACAATAGAAGAAGGCTGAAAACTGAGGTCTCTGGGACTAGCGGCAGCTAAAGTTCCTCCAGCTAATTAGTGTGGAGATGGCATTTTTGGCCTCCCTAGGGAGACAGTGACTGTCCTCTGCCTTCAGGACCTCTTTGAGATTGGAACTTGATCAGGGCAGCCCCCAAAGCTCCCACTGCACCTGTGGTCCCACCCCCGCCTCCCCACCCCATTCCCAGCCTCACCATGCCGCAGCCCTTTGTTCCACACTAACTAAGCATGTTGTATGGGGAGCTGGGGGCTCCAGCTTCGATTTTCGGGACCTACAAATAACACTCTACAGCATATTGTTTGCTAGAAATTACCCAGAGCTCAGCTTTTCCGCGCTCATTCTGCCATACGAAAAGAAGCTGCAGCAGCAATCGATGGGTTTTCCATGGTCTCTGACTGTCCACTAGCTCTTATTTTACTGGTTTTATTTTGCTTATGCAGTCCCAGCTGTGATTATCAATATGTGCATTCAAACCGCTCCTGACTCTGACTGTAGCAACAGTAATAAGATTGGGGGGTGGGGAGGTGTTGATCTCTGGCAAGATTACAATCTCTGGATTGAGGAGGTAGGTGAGGGAGCAGATAAGCGGGAGGGCGGAAGAGATCCAGCTCCAGGTGGAGGGAGGAGGGAGGCAAAAGGAGAGAAGAAGGTGGAGGGAAGGAGGGGGTGGCCCAGAAGGAGGAGACAAAGGAAAGCTGAGGAGGCAACTTCCCTGTCAGCCAAACAGCCCCCCACTCCATTTCATGCTCCAAACAAACTTGGGTCCTAACACCTTCCTCTCTCAGCTCAAGCTCTCTCCATTCACAGACCAAAGACCCTCTCTCCAGCTGTTCCCTGTCCCCCTTTAAATCCTTTAAATACAGCCAGATAAAACCAGTGAGTTGCAGGATAAATTAGCATGTTCAAGCAATTACTGAGGCTTTATGATAATTCAAGTACAAGGAGCTTAAGCCTTGGGTCTAGAGGAGAGGGAATGAACTTCGGGGATCCCTGATGCCAATCTTAAAATCTTAAAGTAAAAAAGGAAATATTTTCCCAGTGGAATGGGGATAAAGGTGGACGCTTGTGCTGCCAGCTCATTTGCAATTTTATAAGCTAATCAAATTTGGGAGCTATCTTTCTGTATTTCCCAAGCTGGTCTGAAATTTCATTTTAAATCTTCAATCAAACCCATGATTCTTTAGCTAGCACTGCACCTTTAAATTGTGTAAATGGTCTTATTCATCCTTCCAATAACTCACTTAAGTGGATATTTAGATTTATGAGTTGCTTGGATATTCAAAGTTGACCAATAGGTTTTCTGTGACACCAGGTAGACCTGAAAAGGTGACATAGGGTCTGTGTGTATGTGAGGGGGTGGGAGTGTATGTGGGAGTTAAATGTTGATGGAAGAAGTTATGATTTGAGTCAGAGAAGGTGAATGAGTTATATGAAATAATCAGTTATTATAGCAATATTCAGACAAGTTCAGAGTCCTAACAGAGAGGAAAGATAAAAAATAAATCAAAATGGAATGGACTGGTAAATACATTATTGAACCCAAATCTAGCATGTGACTACCTGAGAAGCTATAGTTACTGCATATAACTTACGAATTAGCTAACTTGATACCCATGGCTGGGCAGGGGTGGGGGCAGGACTATGTGACTATCTTGATCCTTAAATTTTGAAAATCATAATACAGGGATCATAAAAGTGGCTTTACAGTGGATCCAGGAGTTGCAGACAAGAATCTGGTGAAAATATGATTAACAACCTTGATCATCTAAAAAATTTTAGGTAGTAGAGAAAATAATCCCCAAATTTATTTGAGTAATAAAATTTTTCCCTTTCAGTGCAGGTGTGTTTTAATCCCAGGATTTTTTTTTTTTTTTTGCTAAGTACTCTGGGAGTCTGGATTGCAAGTTGGAGCCTAACCAAGGCAATTTAGCAACTTAGACTCTGCCTCAAAAATTAAAAAAGGCCTGGGATGTAGCTCAGTACAAAGGCCCTAAGTTCAGTCCACAGTACCACAATCAATCAATCAATCAATCAATCAACAAAAATATATATCTATTTAGTTAAATATTTAAATATTGCAGAAATAATGAAATGTAGCATTGATATTTTTATATTAGCAAATTTCATGCATATTTGGTATTTTCATTTTTCAATATCTATGAGAATTTTCCTTCTGTAATAACAATTCAGTTTTCTGATATTAGTTCAAAATATGGACCAAAAGATCCATTAAGCTTGATTATAAGTGGAGATATTACAGAATTAACATATAGCATACATTTAGGAGAACTAAGGTCTCACTATACAAGTAAGTTTAATTTGTTAGATTTATAAGAATTTAGGTATCTGGGAGATTTTTTTCTGTCAGTCAAATGAGACACTTAAAAAGAAAATAGAGGGCTGGGGATTTAGCTCAGTGGCATAAGTGCTTGCCTGATGAGCATGACATTGTGAATTTGATCCCTGGTACAAAAAAAAAAAAAATTGCTGACTATAATTGAAATTTAAAATGTTTTAAAGTATATAATTAACCACATTTATAAATGGAATCAACCATAAATCAGAGTTTAAAATAGTTGTTGAAATTTTTATTAGACTTACACACAGACTAGTGAGACATATAAGTTTAAAATAAATGAAAATGTTTAAGGAAGTAGGTTTTTCAATTTGACTTTTTAGGAAGAAACATTAGAATAAAGTGGTTAAGAGTCTGGCTGCTGGAGCCAAATTGGCAGGTTTAATTGCTTTATGTTCTGGGCAGGTAAATCAACCTGGCTAGGCATCAGGACCCTTGCCTGTGTAGAGGGAGGGCTGAAATTACAGCATGTAAACAGGGCCTTAAGTGACATAACAGATGCATGTAACTGCTTGGAACAGTTACTGCCATATAATAACTCATTAAATATAGCATTTCTTGATAATCAATTGAAAATTTTATTTCTAAAGCCAAATCTGAACATCTTTCCTAGACAGCAAACCTACTCATGAACACATCAAAGACCCTATAGTGACACATGTCCCTGTGACATAGCTCAGAGTTGTACCTTAAAAAGTAAACAAGTCAGTGAGTTGCTCTTTTTTCTCTCCTTTCTTGTAAGTACGTGGCATAGACTCACCTCCCTGGCTGGTTGGAAGTGGAAAGCACCAGTGCAGGCAGCCTGTCTCCATGGCAACACCAGCCCTCCCCATTGGGCAGAGCCTGGGCATTTCCTGTGAGAGGGAAGACCCCTGCTTCTCGTTAGGAAGCAGTCACATTTGGTACCAAGTGCATCAAGGGTTATGGAATGAGCCAGAACAATGTGGACTTGAGAGCACTTTCTTATTTTATTTTGAATCTTTTCAAATATACTTTTTTTTTTTTCGGTACTGGGGATCGAACTCATGACCTCGCGTTTGCCAAGTAGGCATTTAGGCCTTTGAGCTAAACCCCCAGCCCTTTTCAAATATACTTAATCATGAAAGAGTACAGGGATTCTTGACTTCAGTAATAGAAAACTGGATAATTCAGATTAAACCTCATACTTAGAGCTTAGAGAAACATCACATAATCTTGCACATGTAATCATTTGCTCAGGGCATTATAGAATCACAACACTAAGGTCCAGAAGAGGAGACCTAGAGAAGTGAGCTGTAAGTGAAGCCCTGTTTTGGCCACGGGAACACCTGCTTATTTCCAAAGAGATGGAGGCTGAGAAGCTGGATGAAACTTCAAGCCTGGAGGATAAAATCTAGAACTCAGGGTATAGCAAGAAGGTAGAGACCATTAAACCCAGTCCTGTGCTTACAGCTGGATTCTGAAGGACTCAAAGTAAGGATAAACCAGATATGTATCATCCTTTGTAAGGACTGCACACTTAGAGAGGAAAGCTGAAGTGGAAACTGTTCTTGCTACATACTGAGATTTAGAAATCTGCAATAATTAGGACAGTATTTAACGGGCAAAAGTATAAACATATGGACCAACGTAAAAGAACAGGAAGCTTAGAACCAATGCCACACACGCACAGACAATGCAATTTGTACAAAGATGGCACTTGGGTAGGAGGAAAGGACAAGATTTTAAAATAAATGGTGCTGGACATGCATATGGGAAAATATGAACCTTGATACTAAGCAAAAAGCATCAATTCCAAATGAAGTATGAACCTAAATGTGAAACAAAAAATCCTCCAGAAGATAACTTAGAAAAATAGCTGATGTTTTTAGGGTAGGTGAAGATTTATTAAACGGGATGCTACAAAAAGCACTAGCTACAAATAAAAGGTTAATAAATTGGATTACATGATAACTTAGAACTTTTGTCTGCCACAGACAGCCTTAATGGCCACAAAAAGCACAGCTGAAATAGTTGCACTCTTGTAAGTGATAAAGATCTAATATCTAGAATTATATAAAGATATACCCAAAAAACAATAAGAAAAAGATAACACAATAGTAAAATGGACAAGATACTGGAACAGAGGCATCACAAAAGACGAATCCAGATGATCAATAAACATACACTCAATAATCATCAAAGAAATGCAAATTAAAACCTCTATGTGATACAGTATGGAAAAAATCCTCAGTGCAAACTTCTGTCTTTGAACTACAGGAATGCCTGATGTCCTAGCAGCTCCATTCTAAGTAGATATCCTCTCGTAAGCAGAGTTCGAAAATGGCACCTGAGATTTCTGGCCCCAATCCCTAAAACTATGACCTTGATGACATATCATGCCCCACAGCAGTGGTGATGTTGCATGACATGGCAAAGGGATCCTGAAGATGGGATTCGGGTTGCTAATCAGTTGACCTGAGATAGGTCTATCTGGAAGAGATAGTCCAGATGGTGAGCAGAGGGGAAGCCGCAGAGAGTCAGAGCAGAAATACTCAACTCCTCATTGCTAACCTCAAGACAGAGAGGGCCCTGTGGCAAGCTATGGGGAGGCCTCCAGGAGCTGAGAGCAGCCCTGGCTGACAGCCAGCTAGCAGGAGACTTTGATCCATAACAAGGTCTTGAATTTTGCTAACAACAAGAATAAGCTGAGAAGTGACTTTTTCCCCTCAAAACTTCAGACAAGAATTAAGTCTGAATGATACCACTCAGCCTGAGCAAATGCTGAGTCAAAAAACCCAGTGATACTGTACCAGCCTTCTGACCTACCAAACTGGGAGGTAATAAATAGGTGTTGTTTAAACTGTGAACTTAGTTGTGCAACAATAGAAACTAAAACATATTCAACTGACAAGAACACACATTCACAGAAAAAGATAAACACAGTACAAGAGTGTTCTCAGCAGCATCATTTGTAGTAGCTCCAAACACAAATGTCCATCAGCATTAGAACAGGTGAGTAAATTAGAGTATATCCCGTCAGTGGAATACTATAGACCAATGAGAAGGAATATTTGATATTCTATACAGCTACAAATAACCACACAAATGACTCTCACAAACATTACATTGAGGAAAAGAAACCAGACACAAAATACATGTTACATAATTCATTTTATATAAAGTTCAAAAATTGGCAAAACTGGTGGATAGTATTATCTTTGGTGAAGAAGCAAGAAGGGGAATCTGACATGCTGGCAAAACTCCACTTGTCTGTGTTGTTGTTACGCAGAAAACTCCTTTTTTGATAATTCATTTTTGAACATTCATCTAGGATTTTGGTATACTTTGCACTGTATTGTTTAGTTCAACATTTAGTTCAAGAGGAATAATGGCCTCCAGATTCAGTGATTACAATATTTACATCATCTCTGTGTTTCCTTCCCCTGTGTATACACAAACCGTATCACTTCACCTCTGCAAATGTCAGCAGAAATCTCTAAGAATATGGGCAATTTTTGTGTAACTATAATGCCATTATTAAATTCAACAAAATTTGCAACTATTACTTAGTATAATTTAACATTTGTGACCATTTTAAGTGATTTTGTGTGCTTTTTAAAAGAAAATCATAAAGATTTCTTTACATGTGAAAAGAAGTTATAATACAAGAGAACAAATACAGATGTCCAACAAATCTATGAAAATTTGTTCATCAGTAGTTGTCAAATGAAAGTATATTAAGCCAGTGATTCCATAACACTGATTTCCATAAAATGGGGGGGGGTCAAAAAAGAAGAAGAATAAGTTGTATTAATAAGAGCTGCTTTGCTGGTGAGCTTTATAAATTGAAATCTCCCTGAGGGTATTCCAGCAATCCACATTAAAAGCCTTGGAAATATGCACCTAGTAATTCCACCTCTCAGAACTTAACTGGGGGAAAAGACCAAACAAGTGTGGTAACAGAGATACAGATGTGTATTGAACCACTGTTAACCAGAGTGAGCACTTACAATAGTATTAAAATAATTTAAATATCCCAAATACCAAATAAATCGTGTTTCTAAAGAAAAATATTGTACACACCCAAAGAATGCAACACTATGAAACAAAATCAAATGATAATTTACATGCATTTTTAGTATTATGGTGAGTTTTACAGTGAATTAAATGAAAAAATAGCATGAATCATATAATATTATTCCATTTTCATAAGTTTGTGTGTATATAAACTATGCATGTAAAATCAGACTTCAAAGTCATAGCAGTTTTTCCTTTTTGGTCAAGTAAAAAGTGCTTCTAGAGAGGGACTCAAGGGGCAGCACAGAAAGGCAGTCTGCCCGCCCTCCCAGTTTGGGCCCCTGACCTGAGCTGGGAGGAGAACCAGCAGCCCCAGAGCTCCGACCATGGAGGGACTCAAGGAGCAGCACAGAAAGGCAATTTGCCCACCCTCTCGGTAAGCCGCCCATGCCTGAGCTGGGAGGAGAACCAGCAGCTCCAGAGATCCAACCATTAAGGGTCTCAGGGTGCAGCACACAAAGGCAGTCTGCCCACCCTCTCAGTAGGGGCCTCTGGCCTGAGCTGGGAGGAGAATGAGCAGACCCAGAGCTTGGACCATGGAGAGACTCAAAGTACAGCACAGAAAGGCAATTTGCCCACCCTATCAGTAAGCACCCCTGGCATGAGGCAGGAGAAGAATCACTCAGCAGCTCCCAGGAGCCTACTAGTGAGCAGGCTAAGAATTAACCCACCACCACCACCCCCTCATTAGCAAGTGAGCCAGAGATCTAGACATCTCTTGAGAGGTTGACCATATGCAATGTAGTAAATAGGGGGGGATTTCCTTCTATCATCTCTTTGAAGGTAAATATTGTTATCACTGTTTTACTTTGTTCTGATTAATGATATTGCTCTATTCAATGTTCTGTTTTGATAAGTTCTAGAATGTCCTGTATTTCCTTTGATTTGGCTTTACCTTATTGAAAGAATTACTGTTATGCTAATAACCTGTTGAGGGTTTCTGTACCAATTTCACTGCACTCTCTCAGTTGGCTTTGTTCCATCTTGTTCTTTTGTATTTTGCTAATAATAAAAAATTAAAGTAAATAAAAAGTAAATAGCAATAAAACATATCAGTAAGGTATTGTGCAAGCTGAAACACAATATAACTAAACAGATAATGGACTTGAAAAGCAAAAGGAGGAAAAGAAAGCAGTCTAAAGGATATAACTGCATGTATGTTTAAATGTGTAGGATTGATGACCATGTTGCTGGGTTTTTGTTGGATCATTGAATGGAACTGTTCGCAGCCTCACTGTTTGAATGTCCACCTTGTGTGCTTTCATTTTGTAACTTGAATAAATATATCTAGAAGACAATATGTAATTTACCAACTAGTGATTTCTTACTGTTTATTTTTTTCTTTTCCTTTGAAATTCTGTATTGTTTCTTCCCATTTTTCTGTTTTGCTTTTTTTCTCTTTAAATAAAATTTTTAAAAATTGTTTCAAAAGTGATTCTAAATTTTCCTCTCTGCTTATATGTATTTCCTACTTTTACATAGTTATGTTATCTTTTTTTATTTTAAAGTGAATAAAACCAAGGAAAACAAAACAATAAAACTAATCAAAGTAAAGCTATATTATTGATAAAGGACTTCAAAACCTTACAAAATCAACAATAGTTACCGTAATGCCTTTTGTTGTCTTCAAAATAGCTGCAGATACCTTTGGACATAGTAAAAATTGAAAAGAACAGAATAGAACAGAAACAATAACAACAAAACAATAAAAGCAATAAAGGACTTCAAAACAAGCCAATGATAAATCCAAAATGGCTACCATAATATATATTGCTATCTTTTAAACAGCTGCTCATGCCATCAGATTTAACATAATCAAAAAAAAAAAAACAAAAGGGAATAAAGCCCAACCCAACAAAACAATGAAAATGATATGGTTTCCAGGTGGGGATCACTTTGTGGTGAGGTCTGGTTCTCTCCCCCAAAAGTCCGTGAATGGCACTGACTCACAGAGAGAGACTTGGGTCTGGCTGTCCCAACTCTCCATAGTTATATTATCTTCAAAATAGACATATATTAATGGAAAACACCTATTTTAACACCTTTCTACTGTTTTTAGTATTTTTTCCTATGCCAGAAACTTTATAAATATCATTCATTGAATATTATTACAAACTTGCAACGTAAATACTGTTATTTTTATTTTATAAATGAGAAAACAATAAATTTGCAGTAAATTATATTCTTCTCATATTCAGCACTCTTTCCCACCTTCTTGATTCCTGGTTTGACTGTGCAATTTGCTTTGGTAATAAAATGATGCAATTCACCTTTGAGCAGAACCTTCATCATTACAGATTCTGTATTTATCTTTTCTTTCTGCTCAAGGTCAGCATGTCCCCAGTAAGGGCTGCTTTCTCAGCTTGGGTGCTGGAATAAAAAGGCTGGAATAATGAATGAGAAATAAAACTTTTGTTTTCTTGTGCTACTGAGGTTTGGGGGCTATTCATTATTGCAGCACAATTTAACATAGGCTGGTTGAAACAAAACAGGTTGAGTTACTCTAAATAACCCAGCTATTAAGTAGACAACTTGGATTTCAAACCCAGGAACTGCTGTACCATAAATCTGTCCTATTAACTGCTTTCATTTCCATTTATTCTGCTTTTGAGTTGTGCTTTTTGTGCTTATGATTTTTAAGACCTTTCCAATAGACCTGTGGATCCTAGATCAGAGTTTTACATCTCATCTTTATCTTTTCTCAATCAGGGTGTAGGAGCAGTACTGTTCTGACATAGTCTCTCCAGTCTTGAGCTTCAAATATTGCTAAGTATATTAGTCAGGGTTTTCCAGAGCAACAGAACCGATAGGATAGATGGATGGATGGATGGCTAGACAGACAGACAGACAGACAGACAGACAGACAGACAGAAAAACAGAGAGACAGAGGCAGAGAGACAGACAGACAGACGTAAAAAGAAATTAACTGTTGGAGCTGGCTTGCATGGCAATGGAGGCTGAGCAATCCTGCAGGCTGCCATCTGGAATTGGAGACAAAACAGGATGGTAAATCCAATCCAAGTTCAAAGGCCTGAGAACTGGGGTCCCAGTGGTGTAAATCTGGATGTGAATCTCAAAACCTTAGAAGCAGAAGTGATGATGTCGGAGGGCAGAAGAAGATGGATTCTCAGTTGATGAAAGAGCAAATTTTCTCTTCTTTACCCCTTTGGTTCTATTTGGGAGCTCACCCAAATGTATGACATCCTCTACATCAGTGAAAGTAAGTCTTTTATTGAGTCTACTGATTCAAATACTGATCTCTTCCAGAAACAGCCTTGCAGACATACTTAAAAATAATGCTTCGTCAGTTCAATGGGCATCTCTAAGTGCAGTCAAGTTGATGTATAAAATTAACCTTTGCAACTGAAATTAAGAGTATTACTCATGAACTCAGATGACTTAGTAAATTATCACCCCTTTCTTATCCTGTTAGTTTTGAGAGTTCATGTATTTTCCTGCACTATGAGGCCTCAAGTTTGAAACTTTGGAGTACTAGGAAAATGTTATTTCCATGGCATGCACGAGGTGAAGCTGGTAAAGTGCTAACATGTGGTGCAGTCAGGTGCAGTGGTACACGGTTATAATCCCAGCACTTGGGAGGTGAGGCAGGAGGATTGCTGTGAGTTCGAGGCTCCCATGGGCTACGTGAGTTTAAGAACAGCCTAAACTGAAGAGCGAGATCCTGTCTCAAAAAGAAAAAGAAACTGGTGTAAGAAGAAAGAGAAACAATCTTCATTTGTGGAGTTATGTATGAAATTATTCAGAGGTCAAACACAGTTCACTGGTAGAAACTAATGCAATTCTGAAACAAGTGCTTCCAATTACAAAATTCAACTACAGTCCAATAAAGAGTTAAAAACTACAATTGACCAAAAAAAAAAAAAAAATGGGACAGTCAGCTAGATAGTCTCCCTGAGCTCTGCTCTCCTCACTGCCACATTATTATTCTGGTCCCATTTCAGTCTCAGTTAATTGCCCCTTTCTCCCATCCCTGCCCTTTAAACACACATATGCATGGGCACACACACACACACACAACATTTTGTTGCTTATTGTAATCAATTTATAAATCTATTTTTACACAAATCATCTTCAAAGATAAAAGACAACTATACTCATATTATGGTGTTTTAAAGCTAGAAGACATCTTGGGTCTCTCCTAGTCAAACTCCTTCAATTTAAAAATGATGGAACTGAAGTTGAGAAAACACAGGTGACTGGCCAGGGTCATATTCGATCTACTTAATTATAGGCCTCAATGCAAACTTGAGGTCCCATTCTCCAGTGCTCTTTTCTGTCTATCACATTGCATTACTAGGTCAAGAATATCAGGTTTTCTTTGGGATGATGAAATGCTTTGGGTCACATTTGGTGGATGCACAAGAATGGAAATGTATTAAACCCCACTAACTTTTACACTGATTGTTTGATGTAAAGTGAATTTTACTTCAAAAAACTGTATAAAACAATACAGTGAGAATTAATTATCCACAGAGCCTATTATAGTTGGACAAAAATAACTCCACTTGAACAGTATCCACCTTAGGGGCAATGATTTTAATTCGGTCCACTGACATCATGGCGATCTGCTGTGCCACACGGGTGAATAAGGCTCTGTGTGTTGGCTTTCATTGCTTCAATTCTAAGACCTACACTGTTGTTTCCACAGTAGTGTGATGTCAGGGAATTATATTTAAGCCATCCTTAACTCCTCCAGCCCACATTGATCTTTCCCTTCTCTGAAACTGGCGTATATAGTCTGAACTGAATGATTTAGAACTTAATTAGGTTTCATCTCGTGTTATTCTTTAATTGTTTGATGTAGGATAATCTTGCCTTGCAATAAGATTGTGAAAACTTTGAGGTTGTCTTATGTTCACTTATTAATGTGTTCCTATAACAAACACTTTTCACTACCTGTTATGTGCCAGGTGCTAAGGACACAAAGAGAGGACAAGATGTGTCACCCTATGACAAGGAGTTCAGCATCTATAAAATCTCTGACCTGGTACAAAGCAAATGGCTCAACAGCATCTAGCCTTAGAGTTGAGAGACTTTATCCTGTTCATGATCTCTAGTCTTGTCTTTTTTATTTTTTTCCTCATCTATTGACCAAACTACATTCATCCTAAATGTTTTGAAGTCCCGCATGCTCTGCCTAGCTCTCTCTTGCCTCTGGTCCTTTGCATATATTATTGTTTCTTTCTGTAGCACTCTACTTGCTTTCCTTTCTCTTCCCTTTTGTCTGATAACTCTAATTCACCCTCTAGGTTTTAGCCTGGTTATCACTTGCTGACTGACCAGGAGTTCTGAAGCCCTTCTGCAACCTCTGCTTCAATGTCTTTCTCGCACTCTATTAGACTATTCTGTGTCCCATCCTTATCCCCTTCATCTTTTCTTCTAATTATTCCATGAAGGCAGGGACTAGGTCAGCTTGTTCATAATGGTCATCCCAGAGCCTAACATATCACAAATGTCCAGTGAATATCTGCTGATGTAACTGAGTTCTATTGCATTGAAGATACAATCGCACCACCGGAAAAACACCTCTTAAAATCTAGAACCAACTCCTGCCCAGTTCTTATAGTTTCCTGACCTTTGCCTGAAAAGTCTCCTGCTAGCATGTTTGGGGTACTCTGTCCTGAATCTGACAAGGTGAAGCAAACCTGGAGAGCCACAGTTAACAGGACCTGATGACTGCTAGAAGAACTGAGAACCCGAGCCCTAGAAAGGGCAGAAATGGGGCACAGGAGAGCTGGGTACACACATTGAAAGCTTTATCTATCAGAGAGAGTTTAGTTGTGAGGCCCCTTGAACCCACAGAAAGCTTTGGGAACTTTTTGGTGTCTGAGACCATACTGGAGACAAGAAGCAGGGGATCCCAGCAGGTTTGAACTAGAGCAGTGTCTAACACCACTGGGCCCTCAAGCAAGCTGCTCACAGGGGATCAGCTGTGTGGTGTGGTTCCACATCACCAGCAAGTGTAGTCTTTCAGAAATGTCCTCTTGTTTCCGAAAGGCCTCTCCTTTGAGCATGGTTATAGCTTCTTCCCCGCATTTCCAAGCTTTGACTGCAGTGAAAATGCAGATTTCCCACTGAACAGCTACCTGATAGAGGATAGACCATACAGCCAGGACAGGCTCCCTGTGGTTGTGCTGGGGAAGAAGGTAGGGGATGCAAGGACTACGGAAGAAGAAGATGGGGACATCTACATTGGGACAGTGATCTTTAAGAGTGAGGTCAAAAATTTCTCCTTCTTGGGAGGGCTGGCCGTGACCAGTGACAGACACCTCTGTGGAACTCAGTGACATTTGGCCTAGGTGGCACACTGCCCTCAGGTTATGTATGGAACCCCCACACCCCAACCCTAATTCTCAGGTTTAATGTAATATAGGATGTTATATACTAAGGTGGAGGACTTCTCCCTTGGGGGTAGCACCAGGTAAATAGATTAATAAACTTATAACTTGATAGCCAGTGAGACAGCTTAGTCCTGCTGCCCCTCCTAGTACAGACCCTGCAGTAAAAAAATGAGGTATCAGGACTCTGTCTTGGCAGGGAAAGAGCTGCTTTTCCTCATGAAGAGCAGCTGGGCTTTGCCCAGTGTAGAGCAGAGGCTGGTGAACATTCCCTCAGTGCCTGCTGATCCTGACTAGGAGAGGATGCCTCATTGTTCATGTTTGCAGCTGCAGGGGGAGCTTGGCATCACCAGTTAGCCGGCCTTTGGAAGGCAGAGCCTACACAGATAACATGAGCCAAATCCCCTCAATCATCTGGCAGGTATTTTTAAATCCTGCATGTTAATGCCTGTTATTTCCTATGCAGATAATTTCCCACTTCCCTTTCCTCTGTTTAGGGGCTATACTCAGTGTTTGCCACCAAGGGACTGCCAGCAGGAAGTGTGGCTTCAGTAAGTGGGAGATTTACTTAGGGATGCCCTCTCCCCCCAAGTGAGTTAAAGAGCAAAGAACTGCTTCTTCCTGCTGTCTCTCCACCTAACAATTACATTGCTCAGAGAAGAGATCAATGGGTCCAATGGAAATTTTATTTATCTTCCTCCTACCGTGGAGTGTCTTTGCATGGAGTGTCTTTGCGCCTCAGCCTCCCAGCTATCAGTGCATTGCAGGAGTGGGCTACAGTGGACAGTGAGTGGAGAGAAAGACTCAGCATGAGCCAGAAGGCTTTGCTTTCACCTTTGTCAGTATTCTGCTGAATGATATCACGATGTGTCATTTTACACCATGGTGTGTCAGAATCAATAGGCTGCCTGGGTGGCTGGCAGGTGGGAGACAGTGGGAAGGAGACCACATCTGACAAGCTGGGGGAAAATGAAAGCTTGAGTTGGCTTTGGTCATGGCCAAGGGCTTTGTGCTTTAAATCTTCCTTATCATATCCACACAACACAGGGCAAAGATGTGCTTATCTGCTTAATGTTTAACTTCCTCATTGAATAGTAAACTCCAGTAGGGTAGAATCTGTGAGTGAATGAATGAATGAATGAATGAGTGAATGAATGAGATGGCAATGGAGAAGATGTAGGGCATAAGGGTCTGGTTCATTTCATATGGTATAAAGAGAAATAATTATCTTTACATTAAAATATACTTACACAACAACTGAAATGCTTGCTATAAAGAATAAAGTGATATCTATACAAAGCATAAGCCATTAATAATTCAGTCTGTCTTGGGATGATTTGTCTATTAATTGGAAATTTGGATTAACTGCTTTTGTCCCCAGACTGACTGAGATGGCTTTGCCTTTTCATTCTATATGAATGTTGCTTCTGGGTTAATTAGATCCATCCTGGATAGGACTGTTCATGCTCAGATATAAATTCCTGCTTTGGAAAAAAATCCCACAGAGACAGTTCTGCCTTGCTCAACAGTAGCTCTGCCACTGCAGAGTTCTGGGAATGCAGAGGAGGAAGCGGCAAAGGTCTGATGCTGGCACACATTGTATGATGCCCTTCATAAGTAGCTCGGGTACCAGCCCAACAGGGCATAGTCATCTTCAATAGAATGAAAGACTCAAATCCCAGCTCTTCCATGGCCTGGTACAGCACCCTGTACCCTTTCCCTCCAAGTTAAGTTTCCCACTGACTTGTCGCTCAGAGGCTAGGCCTTGCTCTCATGAAATATCTTCAGGAGTGGGCACATTACTTTTTTGAGATTGTTCAATTTCTCTACACAATGCATTTTGGTGGCTTTACAGGTCTCCTTCTTATCTGCTCTATTCTTGCTCAGGAAAGGCACGTGAAAGTTGCCACACGACCACTGAGTAAGAACCCTCAGAGAGCCTTTTTATTTCTATCCAGTCTTGCACCCCCAGGCCATCCCCTTCCGCTCTCACGCATGGCAAGACTCTAGCACAGGTGGTCAGAGACCCATAAGGGAAAACC
Source organism: Hydrochoerus hydrochaeris (assembly GCA_004027455.1). NCBI lineage: Eukaryota > Metazoa > Chordata > Mammalia > Rodentia > Hydrochaeridae > Hydrochoerus > Hydrochoerus hydrochaeris. Next base: position 105,644 of record PVLA01006211.1, on the reverse strand, counting down.
TAGATTAGACCCACTGGGGCTGCTTGTTCTCAAAACCTGGACTCCTCTCATTTTGAGATTCCTTCCTCCAGCCATGCTCTAGCGTGACTTTCTCATACCTCCCAAACACCTGCTCAGCCACATGCCCTCCCACATGATGGCTCATTGGGGAAGAATGAATTTAGAAAAAAGAGGAGCATAAGAAAGGGGCTTTACAAGATGGGGCTCAGGGTAGGGTGGGGAGAGTGGGAAAGAAGACAGCAGGTGCTGCAAGGAAGAGGAAACAAAGCTACAAGAGCGCCATTGTCCTTCAGGAAGCCCACAGCACACCTAGGAATGGACCACCTGAGCCTCAAGAAGTGGCCCAGAAGTTTATACTTCCTGCATCAGTTGGAAGATTTCAAGTTCAAGAGAGTTTCCATTACATGAACAACCAAGAGGTCTCTGTTGCCTGGAATGTCCCACTTCCCAACAGAGTGCTACTGTTCCCCAGCTCACCCCAGGATGGCACAGACACACCTTTTAAATGCCACATCCTACATTCTCTTCATGTTGAACTGCCCTCCCTTAGCCTTTTGCCCTGAGATTTATTATTCTACAGTGATTACGTTGAATTGCATTTGAAATCAATTAGCACAGGTACTCAAAGATGAATGCTTGGGCTCTGAAGAAAGGTGATGAAAACATACCATTTAAATAGAAATCAATTTTCCTTTCATGTATTTCTTCCTTGCTGCTGCCCCAAATTAATAGTTTCTAGATATTTGTGCGTAAAGGGGAGACTTCTTCCACATAAAACATTACTGTTGCTACCTCCTCTTGCCTCCCTGGCTTGCATTAAAAAACATAATCCCCAGCTTGTAATATTACTGCTTAACTGTCTCCATGGGGATATTTTATGCCATGGTCATTTGAATAAGCACAGAAGCTCCAGGAACTGCCTTTGGGCTTCTTGTTTTGTCAACAGCTCTTAGGTGGTCGGGAGGCAGCCATTTAGCTCCCACAATATCAAATGTCAGGAATGCAGGCAACAATGTCCCTCTGACCTACCCAGCCCTCTCTCTGCACTGGTCTGTTCAGAAATTCTTCTTCACTTTACTTCATTTTGTTTTGCTTTTGTGGCACAGGAATGGGAACTCAGGTCCTCACGCGTGCTGGACTAATGCTGTACTGGTGGGCTTCGTCTTCCAGGAAATCCTTCTCCACCTGCGCTTTGCTCTTTGCCTCCTTCTTTCAGACCTGGGAACTGGGGCACTTACTGCATTTCCAGCAGTCTGCTAACTATGTTACTTATGTGGCTCTTAAACTGCTCACCAACTGGACAAGGAAACAGCTGTCACTGTGCCTATTACACTGTGCCATTTGGATCAGAAGACCAAAGCACAGAGGCACAGCAACTCAGTCCGAGGTTGTGAAGATTAGTTTTGTGTGTCAATGTGAGTGGACTGTGAGGTGATCAGATATTTGGTTAAACATTATTTTGAGTGTGTCTGTGAGTTCTTTCAGATGAAAATAACATTGGAATCAGTAGACTAAGCAAACCAAATTGGTACAAGGGTATAATTGCGCTTCATCTAATGCATTTAAGGCCTCAGTGGAACAAGACTGAGCCACACAGAATATGTTCCCTGCTTGGCAGTATCTGAGCAGGGACAGTAGTCTTCTCCTTTCAGGCTCTGACTGGAACTTTCACCATAAACTCTTCCAGTGCTCAGGCCTTTGCACTGCAGTCTCAGTTTCCTCACCACCATAATCACGTGAGCAAAGTCCTCCTAATACACAGTACTGCTGTTTCTTCAGAGAACACTAATGTGAAACTTGGGCAATTTGAATCCACAAAATCTGATTCTAGGTCGGGTCTTAGAAGCAAATGTTTCTGCTTTTTGTTGAAAGCACAGACCTTGGAACCTCTATAGGGTTCTAAGGGCATTAATTGCAGTGGGGGGAATATTTCTGTGTCACCCTTAAGAACCCTTATGTCTTGTAAGTTGGGTCCATAATTTCAGGGATGGCTTTGTCCTCACAAAGTGTCAGAGCAAAGGTAAGACTTCTGTGTGAAGGGGGATGGGCCACAGCCAGTGACACTTTAACTTGGCCTCTCTGCCTATGTGTAAGATTGACATGGCCCCAACCCCCTCAAGGAATCCACAGAAATTATTGGGCATTTAAATGCAGAGGCTCTACCCTCCCAGGCAAGCATCTGCCCCTCTAGATGGGTGCATCAGCTCGCCATGGGAGTGTCAGCAGCACTGTTGCTCACGGTGGTCACCTTCCAGGACCAGAGATGCAGCTCTTCCCTTTAGTCATGGTGCTGACCAAAGAGGACTGAGCATTTTAATCTCTAGACTCTAGGGCAGTGGTGGCAAACCAATGGCATGCCAGTTGTTTTTAAAGCAAAATATGTTAATATATGAGTTGTTTTTTCTAAATTAAAACCTTGGTATTCAGGTTTAATTGCAGCGTTGGCACTTCGAGATAAACAAGTGGGTTTTGGGCTGCAGTTTGGGCCCTCACCTCTAAAAGGCTCACCATCATTGTTCTAGGGAGTCTTCTGACCGGCATTCAACCATTCGAAGGAGCCCAAGGCTGAGAAGGGCAAGTGGACCCCATCATCTTGTCTAGGAATTTTAGAATCCAGTGTGGGATGGAATCCATTTCAGGGCAGGTCCAGATATTTCCACACTTCACTGAGCTCCATTTCATCTTTTCCTTTTACAAAAGGAAAGGTACATGTTAAACTTCAGCTATTCTCAGGTGTTACAGACATGTTTTGCTGCTGGAGATTTGAGCTGGGCTCCTTGAGTTTCTCCTATTAGGGACACACAGTTCCCTCCTGCCAGCCCTTTCTGAATCTCACTGAGCAGAGCATTTCTTCAATTCCATTGCAGAAGGTAATTATTGTTCAGACCCATTCCAGATACATCTGGCACTCATTTTCTCTCCTCATCCTCCCTCATTAAAGCATGTCACAAAATGAAAGAGTTGGCACGAGTGGGAAGGAAAACAGCCTGATACTCAAAGACAGACTCTTTCCATTACAAATGTGTCAACAGCCTACAAGAGCCGAGGAGGCTTTGCTGGGGTGCTAAGGCAATAAAATCAGACTGCGACATTCCTAAAGCTTCATTCATTGGGGGTGGGCAACGCTAAGTCGGCTCATCAGTTCACCTGGCCTTGGCTGCTGGTGAAACTGACCAGTGCATGTATTCAGATCTGAAAGGACATCAAGATACCTGTGCCCTGCAAGGCTGAGCCAGTCATGGATCCAAGAAGTATTATGCAGGGATCCCACTGAATGTGCCATTCTATGTAGACGTTATCTAAAATTTAGGATCAAAAGACACCCTAAAATTAAAAAGCTGACAATACCAAGTGTTAACAATAATGCAGAGAAAATGGAAGGCTCCTAAATGTAAAATGTAAAATGGAATGACCACTTTGGAAGAGTTTGGAAATTTTTAGAGTTTTTTTACAAATGATTCTATCCTTAAATGTTTCCTCTTAAAAGAAATGAAAATGTATGTTATGAATATTTGCAGTAGTCCCAAAATCAGATGAATGTAGGAATAAATTGTGGCATATCCATTCAGTGAGATACTCTTTAGCATTAAAAAAACATATTTCTAATACATACCAATGAATGAACTTTGAAATATTGTGCTGAGTAAAAAAAGCCAGACACAGAAGACTATAATATTATACTTATATAACTCTAGAAAAGATAAATCTAATTGATAGTGACTGAAAGATCAGTGGCACCTGTGGATGGAGTGGTAGGAGTGGCAATGCCTGGGAAAGGCAGAGGGATGCTGGGGTGACAGAAAGGTCTTCTATTTGATTGTGGCAGTAATGGCATAGGTAAATAAATTTGTCAAAATTCATCAAAATATGCACTGAAATATATTTTATTGTACATAAATTATAGCTTAATGAAGGTTGTTTTAAAAATAGAGTCTGTATCTTATGGTCCTAGAACTTGAATTAGAAAATTGTATGTAGAAAGATGACTTTAGAGTTTTCTTAGTTCCTGCTTCTCAGGGACCAGAGGGGTTGAGATTGGCTATCGTCATCCAGGTTTCTAACTTGCAATGCAGTTCTCTTCCCAACAGTCAGAAAGTGAGAGCTAGATGCCCTGAAATGCCACGTGCTCTAGGAGTGAAGAGAAACTGGACCCTATGGAGCCCAGTGTGGATACTTGCGTGTGGGCCTCTCTTCATATCTGGGGCAGTAATTTGTAGAACTTGTCTCTTCTCTCTCTCTCATCTGTCTTTCTGCTGCTCAAATCTTCCATATCCTCAAGGCTTACCTCTTAGTTGATATCTTCTAGGGTCACCCCAAGAAGTGCTCTGTTTTCTAAAACACCACATTTGACAAATGGCTGTAGTAACATCTCTTGAGTTTCTACTTAAGTTTAATTTCATGTTAGTATATTCTTTCTCTCCAACTTCACTACAGGTATCTGAACAGCCAGAACCATGTATGATGAATGATTTCTACCTACACAGCTAGATGCACAGTAGATCTAATGAACACTTCTTGCATAAATGAAATATCTGGGTGTAGGCAATATCCACACCCAGCAGTTCTGGAGGTTGAGAAAATTATAAGAAGGGAGGTTACCTGATTCCTGAAGCTCAGGCACTATCTGGAAGGAGGTACTAACTGTCTTAAAAGGAAAAGCAATATTGAAAACCTTACAAGTGGTTCTCAATCTTGGTTGTACACCAAATCACAAGGGAAATTTGAAAAGTACAGATGCTTGATTCCACTTGCAGCTATTCTGATGCAGTTGATCAGCACAGGGGCCTAGGCATTTAGAAATTCATGTATTTCCTCAGATGATTTGAATTTACTGCTCAGGAACGAAAGTATTGAAACAGAAGCTGTAACCCGCTTTTCTAACTCCACTCATTAGCAAATATTAGACTAGGCCAGAGCCTCCTCAGACTGTGAGGGGGGTTATCAGACAGGAGACCATCTTTGCCTCCCCAAGTTTCAAAAGAAAATCCATGACATCTTCCCCCATTGCTTGCCCCACCAGCTGCTGCATTAGCATTTCCAAGAGAATGTTGAGAACTCCAGAATGTTCATTAAAGGCTTTGGCAAGCATCAGAGGACAAGATTAGAATTAGACAAGAACGCTTTCCTTTGTTTGGCAGAGAGGAAAATGGCTGGTATTTACAGCCTCGGGAAGCTGCTCCTTGAAGGGAAGTACGAGACTGAATGCTTGTTTTAGGATTAATTGTGGCATTCAGCTTTACATCCTGGAGGAGATTGTTCCAGGTGACACAAACCCTGCGCCTTCCACATTACACAGCATTAACCATGGAGGAACAGCCTGGAGATCTAGACAAAGTTGGATTCAATGCCCCAATATCTACTCAATGGAACCAATTAATCCATCCCAATCTTCCATATCCCCATGACCCACCCAGTCAGCTAGTCTAGACAAACCACCTTAAGCAAGCTAACGACAGACCTGGAGCATAGTGCCCGCCCGGTGATAGGAGTTTGGTCACCACAAGAGCCCCAGTGGACTAAGGGGAGGGAACAACACTGAAGCAGGAGAGGGACTCCCAAAGGAAGTGGAAGCCCCGGAGAGACCTGCTGACTTCAGATTCTTACCTCCTTTTTTCACCCACAGGGTCCCTTTGTTCTTCAAAAGAAGGGAAGGGGGTCTTTCATGACTCCTTATCTTCCTGACAGGACTGGAATATGTGTACATAGCTCATCAGAGTCTATTCTATTTGAGATTTATTTTTATTTTTTGGTATCAGAAATCAAACTCACAACCTCGTGCTTACCAGGCCAGAGTCTGTTCTATGCCCACCACTAGGTGTATCATTTCCTCTGCTTCACTAATATTGAGTCAAGATAAGGGTTTTCACAAGCATCAGCTCATCGAGTACTCAAATATTCTGATGCTTCCTTGCCCAGCTAATGCCTGCGACATCGTGGGGACTGCTTGAGCCTTGTGCTTAGTTTAACAGTAGCTAATGGTGTGAATTTTTCACCATCTTAAAATCACGTCCACAGAAATGGCTTCTTTTCTCTGCTTCCCCCCATCTTCTTCATAATCAACAGCGAGAGAGAGAGAGAGAGAGAGAGAGAGAGAGAGAGAGGAAAGCAAACTGCCGGTGTTGGAGGCTGCAAACCCCTTTGTTCTCTTCAGCACCAGCAGCTGCAGCCCCATGAGTATCAGGAAGCTGACTGCCGAGATTGGTGAAGAGCATTAAATATTGATGACTTCGCTCTTGGGTTCTTTGGTCTTTCTTTCAATACCATCCATGGCTTATTCCACTTGCTTCTCTTGTTGAGGACTTACGTGCGCTGATGCAAAGGTGAGCACGGCTTAGCCCTGTTTACAAGGGTCTGTCAATCCAGCACGAGGGAAGGGCATGCACAGTTACGCACCTACACACTCATACAGTTAAGGTTTAGAAAGAAACTTAAGCTTCGCTTTTCTTGACCTACTTGGAGGATGGCCTCCCTCCCTGACCCACAGGGGTGAAGCAGAAGGGTGGAGGGGTTCTTTTGTGCTTCTTCAACTCCCTGAGAGAAAGATTTGAACACTGGCAAATAGCTAAGATTTACTGAAAATTTACTATACATATTCAAGGTACTTTCTGAGCATGTCATGTGCATTGTTCATTACTCTTCACCTACCTTTCCCAAAAGAGGAAACTGAGGCATGAAGAGATAAGTAATTTGCCTGACCTCCAAGATCACACAGCTAGAGAGAGTCTAGGCAATCTGGCCCAGCAGCCATTTCCTCTTAGAAATTAGGGTTTTAGTCATTTGCTCTGGAAGTAGCTGGTTCTGCTTCCTCCTAAAATCCCTTGAGAGAGAAGAACTCACTCTTTACACACAAATAACAAACAATCTTTCCAGGGGTCCAGGGTGAGCCTAACTCCAAAGGCCTCAGCTCAGACTTCTTAGACATAACAGGTGCCTATGAGCTGAGTATGGGCCACTCATAGGTATGTAGGGGACTCTGTTCCCCTTCCTCAGTCCTCGTGTCACACTCCCATGATGTGACAAGACCTGGGATGCATGTCCCTTTGGAGGTGAGGGAGGAAAGGAGAGGAAGAAAACTGGGGGTAAGGAGGGGAGAGATTCAGAAAGAAGGGGGGTTATCAAAGGTCTAATTATACAAAAGAGGGCAAGAAAGATAAGGCTGAGAAATGAGGATGGCCCTGGGGCATCTATATGCTTAGGGCCTTTGGGAGAGCTGGCTGGGTACTACAGTATAGGTGACAATAACTATGGGAGCTGTGGTTGGGGAGTTTGGTGAGAGTTGCAAGGATTAGCTTCTTCTCTTGGGGCTGAGAATGAAAGGAGGGAGGGAGGGAGGGAGGGAGGGAGGGAGGGAGGGAGGGAGGGAGGGAAAGAGGAGGTGGGAGTTTGGTGGCGGAGTGGTTAAGGTAAGGCAGGGTCTGAGGGTGTTTTGTGCAGACAGATGATGAGGTGAAACGGTAGAGCATAACTCTGTAGGTGAACACAGAGGAAGAAGGGGAGCTCCAAGGATGGCTTGGGAACAGGAAGTATGTAAAATGCCCAACAAAAAGACAATAGAGCAAGACTTATCTGTATGGTGGTATGTTTTGCAGTCATGAAAAGTTATGCTTTTGAAAGCTATTTAACAACCTGAAAAATGTCCCCACAAAAGAATACAGGAAAAAAAAGTATAGAAAACTATGTGGCATGATTCCAGTTTCCCTGAAAATGTGCACCTCTTTGCACCAGCAGGAAACACACTGAAATATGCATGACTTTCAAAACTTATTTTCTGTGTGTCCCACATTTTCTAAAACAAATGTTTGCAACTTTTACAATGACGAAAAGGAGCACATATGTCTGGGAGTCTTAGTTAAATGATAAGTCTTACTGTGCCTTTTCTTCGTTATCTTCCTCTCCCCGAACTGGGAGGAAACGGCTTTGCCCTGAGGTGAGCTCCATCAGAACCCAGACCAGCGTGGGCTAGGATGTGCTGGATCCCCACAGCCGCCAGGTGTTGGGTGGGTTGGGACAGAAAACAAAATGCTAAGTGGCTTTTATAAAGCTTTGTTGGAGACAGAAGGAAGCACGCAAGGGTAAAACAGCACCCTGGTGATGCAGCCCCTGAGCTTTCTGGAAGCGGTCAGTCTATGGAGACAGACAAGGACTTCATGAGGAGGCTATAGCTTTGGGCTGGAGCCACTGGTCACAGGCTTGAAGGGGAGGTGCTACAGGTGTACTGGGTTTTAGAAGGGAGAAGATGACATTACCCCACTAGCTTGCGGTCATGCTTGCCGAAATCATCGGTCCTGCGTTTCTATGCTTTGCCTGCCACACAGGTCATGGCTTTGCTGCAAAACTCACCTGGGATCTGGGGAGCAGGGCCTGGAAGAGTGCACTGCCCCGGGAGCTTCCCTCCCTCCACTTCCGCTGGTCACTAGCTCTGGAGGAGGGACAGAGCCGAGAAGTGACTAGAGAAGAAAACCCAGCAGAGCTTCATGATGTCACAGCTGGGGTGAGGAGAGTGGTGCTTGTTATTGGACAGCCTGGCAGTGCTAATTAAGCATAGGGAGGAGGGAAGGGTGTCACATGCGTGGCCATGTGAGCCACACAGAGGACTGGTAGTTGCAGTCCCTACTCCTTTCTGTCTGACTTGTGCCCTGCAGCAGAGGCACCTTTGTCCTCCTTACCTGCTCTCCTCTCCTACAGTCCTCTCCACGTGGCAGTGGGGCTGTTCCCTCAGCATCCTTCCACATAGTCTTGGTGGGCTGCTGCGGGAGCTGGGGAGCTCCAGAGGCAGATTCTCAAAATGCATTCCTGGGAGATTGGAAGGGCAGTGATAGTTTCTCCATCTGGGGTCTCTGAGTATCTATTCTCAGCCAAGCCCTACAAAAGCACTGGAAATAGAGTGGAGCAGACCTGTCTACTCTATGCTCTTCTGAGAGTGGAGATGAAAAAACAGAGAATCCCAGTGTTCTCTGTGGCAGACACTGCTGAGCACTGGAGAGGAAGCTTAAGCAAAGGAAGAGAATGGGGTGTTGAGGGAAGTCTGGCTCCTCAGCTCCTGAAAGCTCAGTGGCAGACATAATGTCTTCAGACAGGTGACTCTGCACAAAACACCAGAAGACCTAGGCCTGTAACTTGTTGCTCCTGCCTCATCCATTCCAAACACTGTCCCAGAAATAACCCAGTTCTGGCAGAGGTCTGTGCTAAGACCTCTTAAGACATGCAGGTTTTGGGTGATGACTTTGGAGAACCCAATGCCCAGAAGTGACAGTATCTCTTAGCACCTAGACATAGCCCTGGCTCAGTGCCTTTCCCCTCTCTCCCCATCCATCACTGCATTCAGCATTGCTCTGACTCAGTGACTATGCAGTGGTCAAAAGATGAGTCCACCCTTCCTATCTGTCCCTTGATTTCTCCAAACTCCTCCCCACAGCTCACCTACCCAGTGAGAAGCCATGGGGTTCAACTGGACAGAAGCTGAGCAAGGATTTGTCTAACTAAACAGGCTTTTGCTTTAGTAGGTGCCAAAGCACAGCCCGCACTGCCTCATACATACTGGGGTTTGGTTACATGGCGAGTGGAAGTGCCAAGAAAATCAGTGAGATTGGTAAGGGCAGAAAGCTACTACCACCTTAGGCTGCAGAGGCCAGGCAGAAGGATGTGTCATCAGATCCCAGAAGCCACAGCATCTGGAGGAAGCTAGAACTATGGGCTGTGGCTGCTTAGTGAGGCTGGAGACAATGCGGAAAGGCTGCCCAGGACACCTTCACTGCTGCAGACATGGAGACCCCAGCCTGTCCTGGTGTCCCTCCACTCTTTTTGACTCTGGTCATGGTTTATATGATTAGGGTTTTCTGTCTTTTTACCTAGACTATAGTACCCAGTTACTAATCAAACAGGAGTTGAGTGTCGCTGTGAAGATATTTGATAGATGTATCTACATCTGTCTGCAGTAGTTAACATTAAGTGGACATTACTCTGAATGGACCTCATCTAATCAGTTGAAAGCCTCAGACAAGCTCCTCAGGGAAGAAATTCTGCCTCAGGACTGAATTCAACATCAGCAGAGTATGCAGCATTTTTGATCTGACTTACACATTTAGACTTTCCAGCCTACTCATGAAGCAATTCTCTGAAATAAAACTATCTATCTATCTATCTATCTATCTATCTATCTATCTATCTATCTGTCTATCTATCTACTTACCTTTCTTTTATTGGTTCTGTTTCTCCAGAGAAACCTGACTGATACCACTTCCTAGTGACCAAAGTGCCATGATGGCCACCTGACAAAGAAGATTCAAAAATGTGGCTCTTTGCAATTTCATGCAGAGAAGAGGGAAGCAGGGAACTAAGCAGACTCTTACCTGGAATGACATTCAGAGTTCTGCTCAATATTTCCTGGAATATGCCTCTTTCTTACACAGTTCCCAGATATCAGCAGAACAAGGATGGTTAGCAATTCTTGAATAATCAACTGTTTACCAGGCCTGTGCTAAGTGCTCTACATCGAGTATCTCCTTTAATCCCTGTGACTGTCCAGTGAGGAGGATACTATTATCATCTCTGTTATTCAGATAAAGAAATGGGGACATGAAGGCATTGAGACTTAAGATGCCTCAATTTAAGGTGGAGATGGGCCTGGACTCCGGGCCGTGTGTCTTTTTCCCTTTCAGGAATGGATGAAATGTAGTTAAAAGATCATCCAGCTGGTGCTCCAGTAGTCCAGGGTTCCACCCAGAGTCTATCATCTTCATAGAGATGAGCAAGTTCATGTGCTTTGGTCAGATTCCTTTTACTCATCTATGAAATGGGCACTGAGGTGACACAATCAAATGAGGCCACATCTACCAAAGTTCTCCAAGACCTACCCAGAGCAACACAAGCCCAAGCATTCTCTTTCCTAATCGCCCTTCTGACTTTTTTCTTCCACTCAAGGGTTCTTGTGCATCTTTCTGTTTTCCCTTTACTACACACTGTCACCTATTTTCATTTTCTTTCACCATCCATATGACTCTGCCAAGCCTGACACCCAGCTTGGTGTCAGGTGGTGTCTTGCTTATGTCACCACCAGCCAATTGGAGGGCTGGAAAGAAACCGTGCATGGCTTTTTCTGTGTGGTACCTGTGCAGTAAAAACCGTAGGCCAGGGGCTTCCCAGAGGAGGACTGTGGCATTTTGCAGAAGCCCTGACTTTCCTTCCTACAGCCTCTGACTGGCTCCTTTCATTTAAAAGAGAGCTGGCCTTTCCCTCCTCCTGGCCCTGGAAACCTGTGTGCACAGGCAGCCGCTTTCCTGCACACAGTGCGTGGATCACACAATAAAACAAAGCCTTTTGGTCCAAGTATTGATCACTGTTCTGAATTTTTCACTCCTGCTTTTTCCTGCAATGATTCATTTTCAAAAGAGGAGGCAGGTTGCTCCTCCTCCAGGGTCTTTTCCTTTCCTTTGCTATTTTTCATTTTAATCTTCCTATGAGGAAATTAAAGCAACCATAGGATTCTAGAATATTAGAAAAATAACCCAAATTTAGCCACCTATGGTGGTGCATACCTGTAATCACAGCACTCAGAAGGCTGAAGCAGGGGGATTGCTGTGAGTTTGAAGGCAGCCTGGGCTACATAATGAGTTAAAGGCCAGCCTGAGCTACATAGGGAGACCCTGTCTCAAAACAAACACACAAACAAACAAGAAAGAAAGAAAAAGAACCCAGATTTGTATTTCTATAAGTGCAGGATACATATGTGGAGGCGGAGGGATCTATGATCTTGTAGCAGGGGGAAGTTTTTAAAATATAAATTAAACATAGAACATCTTTCTGGAGCATCATCTTACTCAAAGATCTGGCAGGGAATATTTTTATATTAAAAGAAAATAAAATTTATTATGGAGTTAATTGTAAGATTCACATGATTTTTTAAAGTTAAAAACCGAGACTTTCAATTCAAGGACTTCAGATAGAAGGAGGACAGGGCAAGCTGACCCCATACCGAGATGGACCTCAGCAGTTCCTTGAATGCTCATAACCAGTTTCTCACTCTGACTGAAGAATGAGAGTTTCTTCTTTGGAGAAACAGAAAAGCCCAGATCAAAGACCATTCTTAATAACACTTGGGAAGCATACTTTCAAATAAAAGGTATCTAGTCCATCATTTTTGCCACACTTCTAATGAGGAATAGACAGGTAAGCATGGCCTGAGGCTCAGGTATGGCAGATGAATATCCAATTTCATTTTTGCCTCCTTGTAGTCTTTCTCCCTATACTCTTAAAACCTGGGAAGTTAAAGACTACATTTCCCAGGATTCTTTGTAGCGAGGGTATAAGCCTAGCTACCCTTAAGCAGCATTTGACATTGGGGTGAAGGCCCTTTCCTGATGCTTTGGGCTGGTTTTCTGCTGGCAGGCAGGATGAGAAGGTTTACTTCACCAGCTTTCCTAGGGGCAGTCACAAGCTTTGTAAGAAGCCAGTCACAATTAAGGAAGAGTGAGTAGGAGGAGGTTCCCTATCCTTGGATTGTATCTCTGGCAAAGGGTTCTTGAATTCAGTTCTTCCCGTGGCATGGTGCCTTACTTAGAAATAGGGTTTTTGCAGATACACTCAGATAGAATGAGGTCACCCTAGGGTAGGGTAGGACAAAATGACAAATGTCCTTGTAAGAAGAATGCCATGTGAAGACTAGAGTGGTCTTATCACTACCAAGGAAGCTCCAGGAGCTGGAAGAGTGGCCCAATGTGGATCCTTTTTTAGCTCCTTCAGAGGGAGCATGGTCCTGATGACATTTTAGTTTCCAACTACTTGTCCCCAGAACTGGGAAGCAATACATTTCTGTTGCTTAAACCATTCGTTAGTGTTATTTTGTTATGGTGATGGTAGCAAACTATGACAAAAGGAAAGGGACATCAACAGGGAAGGGTGGCCCCAGAATGACAACTGGGCAAGCAGCCTGGTGAACAGGGAACAGGAAGAGGCCCCAGAAATGGCATCTTTAGGAGGAGAACTGAGCTCAGGACTTTTTTTTTCTATTTTCCCAAGTAGAAAAAAAAATACACAGAGATTAACAATTCTGTTAGAGAATGCAGAAAGAATGAATGATAGATATGCAGAAAACTAAGCAACCAGTACCCAAATCAAAAACAAAGGAGACAGTTGTTAACTATAACATAGACATAAAAAGGAAATGCAGTTATAGCTTACCATGTGGCTGGGCAGTAACCAGTAGCTACCCAATCACAACAACGTATATTGATTTAACCGGAAATTAGGATGGGAAAGAGGAAAGGAGGCAGCAAATGAGAGGCAAGTTATTTTGTCCCATAATAAAAATCAATGGATAATATAAAAATCAATAAGAGCAAGAAATACAGCAAAGGCATATTCTTTAAGGTAAATACTGAAGAAACAACTAAAAGAGTGTTTTAAAATGGCTGCTCAAGGAGCAGGGCTCAGGGCTAGAAAGGATTAGGGTCAGGGGTCTACTGTTTCTAAAATACCTTTTAGCACTTTTTAATTTTTTAGTGCATGCATGTCTTACTTTGGGGGAAAAGGCACACTTTAAACATAAAATTCTCCATTTCTTTTACCCGTACCCAGAGCAGAGATATAAAATGATTGACTGAGCCCTACTTATGACGCCTACGTCCTTCATGGCAGCTGGGAGACCTGACAGCCTGCTCTTTAGTGTAACTGTTTCAGCTATTTTCTTGCACCTCAGATATTTCCCCATCCATTTAATCACCTCAGTCATTTTTTTCTGCACTTCCTCCAGCTTTTCCTCTTCCTTTTAAAGCAATGAAGCTGGAAATCCCATAAGGTCTGCTCTGTGAGGCACTGAGGAACATTGGCTTCCTGGCTAGATGCCATTCACCTGATGCCACTTGCGGACGCCAAGAGGTTCTGCCACCTGGGGATCTAGCCCTCCCGATACTCCTGCAAAAACCAGCCCCGAACCTAAATAATTCAGTGTCACTCTTGTACCTGGGTCCAAGCATCCCCATTGCACTTCTCTGTTTTCTGTGCCTCGTTAACTTAGTCTGCTTCATTATGACCCATGAATAATTTGCATTACTAAAATTCTATAATCTAGGCTACAGATAAAAATGAGCAACTCTATACATTATCTCTCTACCATCTATCATCTATCTATCTATCCTTCTATCTACTCTCGAGGAATTGGCAATACTGGGGGAACAACCTACTTGCAACTCTGTGCACATTCAGTCTAGGTTGGCATAGATAAAAGTGGGTTCTGGCATCTAGTGGACTAAAGACCATATTGCTCAGGGTGTGCTCCTTGTCTGTTTGCAATGGAAGGACTGGGTTTGGGTTAGATTCTTTTGTCCTAGAGTCCTAACAGTGCTGCTCTTATGCCTAAGCATTCATTCATTCATTCATTCATTCATTCATTCAATAAACATTTATTAAGTGCCAACTGGGTATGAATCCAAAAGGCACAAAGCAAACATTTGTGAAATAGAATTATGTGATGACAAACACCAGCCCACTGTAGTAGCAGAGCAGAGAGGAGGAGCGAGTGGTCGGAACAGGAACCCCCACCATCCTGCGTAAGAACTCTGGGGTGGATGACCCTTGGCCTGAACCACAGCAAGTAGCTTGTCACTGAGCCCATCATGTGGGGCAGAAGCAAATGCTTGCTGAGGTTTCAGGTCGATTACATCTATTGCTTCCACCTTATCTACATAACCTGTCACTCTATCATAGAAGGAAATTAAATTGCTCCAAGTTGATTTACTCCTTACATGGCTGTGTCCATAAGCTCCCCAGGCCTTGCCCGCTTCTGGCTGACTGCACATTGATTGCCTGATGATTTGTTCTAGCATCTTCCCTGGAAGTCAAGTTAAGCTTATCAAGCTACAGGGAAAGTGGTCATCTTTTTCTGCTGCCTAAAAGACAGACATTGTGCAGCTCTTTGTGCAGCTTCTGAGGTAACGCCCCTTCCCTGTGAATGTTCAGAATAATTGCTGGTTCCTCCCCAATGGCCCTTGCCAATTCCCTTCGTCCATTCAACTGACTGTTGTGAGTCCCTGTGGATTTAGCTTCAGGCAGCTTTTCGAAAAGGATGCTGTCGTCTATTTTAAGTCTACTGGCCCTAGCCATGTCACATGGAGTAGGAAAGGGACTTCCTACCTAAATAATAAGCCCAAGGGTTAAACACAAAGGAAAGCACAAAGAAGAAATGTTCTGTACTCCTCAGCCATGGGTAGGGCTGAAGGGGAAACAGAAATCTGGAGAATTATTGAGAACTGGTTCCCTGCGAGACAAAACGTCTCCTTGTGGTTGCTTTCTGAGTGCAACTCCAGACCTTATATCAAAATATAACCTCTTTTAGTAAAGACAGAAGTAAAAACACACATTAAAACTGCTGCTATTTTGAATCCTTCTGTTACCTGCTTCTCCTCTTTGTCCTTTGGGGATGCCGTTTTCCTGGTTTTCTTTTGTGTAATGTAAATGGAGAATACTTCTGGTAACGTTTCATCAGGCCCGTCTGCCCTCTCTGCCCTGTGCATGCAGGATCAGGCCGCTTTCTCCCTCCTCTAGTGATTTGTTCCTTTCCTCCCTCTCCTTTTCCCTACTCTCCTGGCTTTCACCTCTCCTTTTCATAGGCCCCTGTCTACTGTCACTCTCCAGCAGCCCTGCCTGTGTTTTCTGTGTTCCAGGGTTTTCCTTGAGATTCTTAAGCTGATTACTTAAAGGGCACTTATTTTTTGTTTTCATCTTTCTTTACCTAACTGAATTTTTCCCTCCATTAAGTGATAAGAAATTTGTTAGGACTCCTTCAGTTTATAGAAATCTGTTCCTACCATTCCTCTGGGTCTATTCTTCATCCTCAGCATCTACTTAAGATTATGGGTTTGTGTTCAGTTTTAAATCTTTACTTCTCCCCTTCCAATAAAATAGCTCAGCATAAAGCAGCATGAGACAGACTAATTTTACTGTGCCATTCAAATTTGGCAACTCTTGTCCTGATTTATTCTGCACATGGTTTAGCATTGAAGATATGTTCTCTTCTAACATACACACACACACACACACACACGTGTGTCACTACCACCATCACCACGATCTCAAACTTGTATTTCTTTGAAGATTTCATTGCCCATGTTGGCCATAGATTTGTAAATTATCAGTATGCCTTTCACTTACTGAAAAAAGGGGGGTGAATGCTTTTTATTCGAAGGAGCCATGAAACCCCAAACACAGCCTAAAATCTCCTTCCAGCTTTATTTCCTGTATTCTCCCCTCTCTTCACATTCCCTCATTTTCCCCTAAACTTCTTGCTGGGAAGATGAAAGCACACATGAAATCTGAGGCATGTTAAAATACTTGGTTGTGTCTTGTTGCTCTCTGCCTTTGAGAAGGTGTCATGTCCCTCTGCCTGGACTTCCTCAGTTAGTGCCATCCTCTGGTGAAACATCTGGCCCTCAGAAGACTCGTGGTCTACTATTAAACTTATGTGAGCTACTATCACATCCCAATTTATGGGGACACTGAAGAATTGAGACATGGAACACTACATTTTGATGACCCAGGAGGAAAACTGTCATCATTTGTGCCATCTGGGGAGATGAGATCAGGCTGAGAAATGGCATCAAGTGGCCAGCTAATTGTCCTTGAATTTCTGAAATAGAAGCAGAATGAGAAATCAAAAAGGGTAGGGGCATGGACAAGCTCGCTCAGTGATATTTAGCTGGAGGGAAATCCTGAGTTTCTCCATAAAATTACAAAAGAAAAATTGGGAAGGTCCCCCTGGTGATTTGATCCAAGCCATGCTGTATGAATATATATATATATATATAAAAAAATCCTTCTCAAAACTCAGGTGTTGCCAATGTGATCATATTAAGGGGTAGTTTTAGAGATAAAGAGGCCAGAAGAGCTCCTCCCACCTGAATACAATTAAAACCTGTATAAAGAGACTTCACACAGCATTTGGTAAGCTTGCTCTTCTACCTTCTGCCAGGTGAGGTACAGTGTTCCTCTGCCCAGAGGAGTCAGCAATAAGCCGCCATCTTGGAAGTAGAGAGCAGCCCTCACTAGACAGCCTTACCTACCAACATCTTGATCTTGGATTCTCAGTTTCCAGAACCATGACATAAATGTCAGTTCTCTGTAAATATCTGGTCTATAGTATTTTGTTATAGCGTCACAAATAGGTGAAGACACATACAAACAGGGTAGATGATACTCATCTTCCAGTAATGGCCTTTGGTTCAGTTTTAATTATTGAAGGGATGAGGTACCTTGTTCCTGACCAGGAAGTTGGTGAGCGCTTCCAGAAGGCACTGATTCTGGGGAATATCTGTTCTTTCACTTGGCTGAAATTCTCCTCTGCTTGTTTCCAGTTAATTGCTCCTGTCAGTAACTACTCCCTAAAGCAGTGGGGTTTTCAGGGGTACTCCTCAGACTGAGTAGCCTATAAGGGTTAATTAAATTAAATATTAATTCTGTTCACCTTTCTTCCTCCCAAATTCCCTCACCCCAACCAACCCCAACCCTGCTGGTTGACTCAGTGGTTCTCAGCCTTGGCTAAACATTGTAATCACTGGGGGTAAGGGGTGCTTTCAAAACTCTAACCCCCAAACCAATTAAATCAGACCCCTGCAACAAGATTCAGCAAGTATGCGGTGCCTGCAATGTGCAGTTAAGTTTGAGAACTGCTGAGTTTACTGACTTATGCTTTTGCCCCAACTCAGGTGGGGCCAAGATAGCTATTGTTTCCTTTTTCCCCTCATCCTAGTACATTGGTTCTGTCACCTCATTCCAATGATAGTCAGAATTTCCATATTCATATCACACTTTTGAACCCTAAGATTTTTAGAAACATATTTGAAGTGATACAAAAACACAACACTGAAGAGCTAACAGTATAATGTAATTGGCACCAACCTATCTATACGTAACCTCTACGTTCCCCTATCAGCTGCTGCATTAACATTTCACTGACTAATCTACTGTTTTGATTGGATCAGAATGCCTTGGCTCTATTGAAGCTCTCTTCTACACATTCAAGACAAAGTTCTTACTTGCTCTGGTGAACTCTCTTTCTTTGGCATCAGCCTGACATTATGCTGTTCTTTCATGGGTAAAACTCTTCTACCCATAATGTAGAAAAATATTTATTGACACCAATTCATGATATATTTCTGGGTTAATAGAGCATTTTAAAACTATATATATTTGTGCAATAAATGCCATAAAATAAATGCACTTAGCTAACATATTCATGATAAAATTGTGTAGGAGATGTACATATCTGCATTTTCCAATTTTCTACCAAAAGTCCAAATTGCTGGCAGGCAGTCTTTAAGATGGACCACAATCATGTTTACTTCTTGCTATTCATGCCCAGGTGCCATATCCCTTCTTTTTTAGTGTGGCCTGGATTTGGGGATGTAATTCTAGAGTGTAGTAGAGTTCATGGAAAGCCATTTCTGAAATTAGGATGTTAAAAAGACTGGGCGTTCTCTCTCGCTTCTTGTCCTAAGAGTCCATGAGGAACTGAATGTTGCCAAGAACAACACAAATGAACTTGGAAGTAGTCCTTAGGTGAGATTTGGGTGAGACCATGTCCCCAGCTGAAATCTTGGCTGCTGTCTTGAGGAACCTTAAGCCAGAGGCATCCACTTAAGTCATGCCTGACCTGATCCCCAGAAACTGGGAGGTAATCATTGTTTGCTGTCTCAAACTTCTTACTTTAGGTTTCATTTGCTACTTGGTGACAGAAGCTAATCCACATCTGTAACGATGTTTTAGAAATTACTTTTGAAATCTTAGAGACATGTTTGCTAATAAATTTAACATTAACTCTTTGATTTCCCTATTCCCTGCCCATTTCTTCTCAGCGTTCCCCAGACCACTGGATCCAAACACCATTGAATCCCCTACCTCTCTAGGCCTGAGTTTCCTCTTTTTGATGAAAATGGGGCACAGTGTAACCACCAGAGCCTTGTACATCTCCTGTGTACATTTATTTCCCCAGCTCTGCAGAAAGATAGCTGTCTGCTCTTCTCAAGGATGAACTCTTTACCTGTCTTCCTTATTCCTTATTTTTTCTCATCACTTTAGGTATAAAGGCTCCAAGACTTTATACCCAGACCATGTTCTGGGGACAGTAAATAAAACTAACCTGAAACAGCCCCAAGAAAAAAAAAATGATAAAGAATTTAGTAGCCAGGGCTGGAGTTGTCATTAGATTCAGGGAGCTCCTTGGTCTCTGGTCTACTCTTTCAACCACTACAAAAACAAAAATAAGAACTCCTGAAAACACAGATGCAATAAAAACAACCATACTTGGCATACAGTTCCTCCTCAAAAGTTCTGGATCTGAAGAAATTTGTGGCTCCTAGGTGAAAGGTATCCCTGTTGAAGAGAATCCCTGGTGAGCTTCTAGGCCTCTCTTGACATAAAGTTTTCTGTCTTTTAGGGCCTTTGCTAGCCTGCCAGGTATAGCAAGAAATTGCAGTGTTTTTTCAGGTTCCCGAAGGGGAACACTGAGGGAAAAGATATCAAATGAATACCTCCAACTTCCCTTCTGCAACCCTGGAAAAGCAATCTGGTTGGTAGCCCTATTAAAGCAGAGAACTCTCTTCATCCCCTGGAGATCCAGAATTGACCTGCTTTTCTATCTATTGTGGCTCATGGCTTAAGGCAAAGATGGTCCCACTACAAGCCTAACATGGTACCTTGTGAAGGTTGCTACTAAATGTTCAGCAGGACCAAAATCAAAGAAACCTGAGGCATCATAGAATTATGGTCCTAGCAGCAAACAGATCCCAGGCTAGGCTGATTCTTTGCTGGAGCTTCCCACACATAGTTTGAGGCTGAAGTTTAACAAATGCTGCAGTAGCCACTGGTTAGTTTTCAGCTCTTCCTGTGACAACAGTCCTTTATCTCTTGGTAAGATCCTCGCTTTCCTGGGATGTTGCAGTGGCGGTAATAGAACAATAATAATAACAGCTGAGCACTGCTTGTACAGTCCCTTATTTAAATTTAAATAATAGTGCTGTGAGTAGGCACTACTAAATCTATGTAAGAGACAAGGAGACTGAAGGGTAACAATTTCAGGTCATCTTCAAGAACAAAGGCAATAAATGCCCCCCTGGGTTCAAGCACAGGCCTGTTTGGCTCCAAGGCTGTGTCTCTTATAGGGTGTGCTGGACTACATGGTTACAGACCCACAGATGCACTGCACCAGGTTTGTTTCTCTACTTCAGCTGCAGAAGGATGGCCAAGGTCAGTGGTCCCCAGCTAGGCCAAGCATAAGATTCCACAGGAATGCCAAACTCCCACTTTCTGCAGGGCTTTCAGATTCAGGGATCTGGAAGGAGACACAGATCTGAATTTTTAAACAAAGGTTCTTGCTGATTCTAATGCACATAAATCACATGCTAGTATCTTGGAAACACCAGCCTGAAGGGCCTTGAAATTGCCCTCCAGAACAAAACAGGAGGATACTTGGGGAACCGCCCACTCACCTGCTCCCTCTGCACTCACTCTGTCAGGTATCCCCTTCCTGGGTCTGCTACCACCATCACCACTTTGTCCCATCCCCCCCTGGCCAGGCTGAGAACTCATACCCGATACACTGGGCCACCGTAGCCTGGCCCACTTGCCTGCCTCTGCCCAAGCTGCCATTCTCCATCAGTTTTCTTGCTTCTATTGTCTCATCCTCTAGGTAGTATTTTTTTAAAAAAATAAGTTTTGTATATACATTACAAATCTGAAAAATTACAAAAGGATATAGTGAGAAATTTTTTCGTCCTATCTATTACCCAACTACTGAGGATTCACTCCCAAAGGGACCCCAATTATGTTTTACAAAAATAAATACAAATAGTACCTCACTATTAACTCCATTTTTCTCTTTGATTATTTTGAGAAAAGTGTATTTTGAAAATTGTTTCAACTGGGCATAGTGGCGCATGCCTGTAATCCCAGCACTCGGGAGGCTGAGGCAGGAGGATCGCTGTAAGTTTGAGACCAGCCTGAGTTACAAAGTGAACACAAGGCCAGCCTGAATTGTGTAGTGAGATCCTGTCTCAAAAAGACCAAAAAATTTTTTAAACAAAGAAAATTGTTCCAGATACAATGCGTAGGAAGATCCACAATTTAATTTATTGCATGAATGTGTCCTACTTTTATTTTAACCATTTCCTGGTTGAGGGCTATTTCCAGCCTTTGGGTATTTCCAAAAAAATTCTTGTATGTGTGTTCATGTGTGAGAATACTTGTGAAATGAAAGTCACAGAAATGGAATTGGAAGTCAAATGGTATGTTGTGCTTCTTGATTCTGACATCCTGTCCTTTCTGAGTCAAGTTTCTTATGTCTGGTACCCTGAAAAACAGAGCTCAGGTCTCTGGTCATTTGTGTCTCAAGTCTCTAACTTAGGTCCCTGATTTCCTGGGGCTGGAGACTCTAGAGATGGGTCCATGGGTCTGGCCAGTCTACTTCCCCTCAGCCTACTTGAGCTCCCTGTAGACCTACATCTCAGCCTTTCAGACTAAGGCTGCTACCTCTGAGGAGTCTGCAAAGTTTTCCTCCCTGAGAGGACTGTCCTCTTAGAGAACCCTCCCTGCCTAGGTTCCAAGTTCTTGAGCATCTTCTGTGATGCTAAATGACCTCCCCAATGGTTATGCCCATCCATCCGGGTGCTCCTCTGTTTTCCACCTTCAGCCATCCCCAATTCTTCATGCATCTGAGCTGGCCCATGAGACCAAAGCTCGGGACCTAGTACAATTCATGTGCTGTGGATATCTCTGACAAAACTACAGTGTGGGCAACATTTGCCTTACAGCCCTTCTGCCCATTTTTTTTTTCTGGAGCACTGCATGCCCTCAGAATGCTCTCTGGCTCCCCAGAGTTTCTTCTGGGCACTCTGCCTGGATTATCCTTCTGTATTTAACAGTATTCTATGTCCCAGATTTCTTTCACTCCCTCCATCTGTCTCTTCTTCCATCTCCTACGGGGCCTATTAAGATCGTCTGCATGATAGATGACGTCACGGGCATGACTGTGCTTCTGGAGAGATTTTCATCTTGGTGAGGAATTTCCAGAGACTCCTTATTTGAAAGAACGGTTTTGCAGAGATGGAATACACATCAAGGTAGAGCACGGGTGAGGTAATGCAGGAAAGGGCGGGTCTAGAAGGTAAAACTTAATGGCAGAAAGAAAACAACAGAAAGCACACATGAAGAAAATGGCAGCTCCGAGCTCCCACTTCTTACTCTGTGATACTGATAGGCCTTCACTTTGTAAACCCCAAGTTTCCTCCTAATACATTCCCCACAGTGATGATGAAACACTACAAAGATAACTGATGAGAAATTACTTTGCATCTAAGAAAAATTTGCTCAGATACAAAATACTGTTACTCTTCCGCCAGTATCCCACAAAACCCTGACCTTTAACCTACTGAGAATACCAGCCCCTTACACAGTAACCACTTAGCAAGAAAGAGGGAGGATGAAATTGCTCTATCTTGACTCCACCCCATTCTCTGTAAAATCTTAATATTTAACAACCAGTAAAGCTTTTGTTAAAAATTTCATGCCATCAGATTCAACTGTAAGTTTTTCACCTTGCCTCACACCTGAGCTTCAGTTTCTCAGATTGGTACGGTAACAACTTCTTCTAATATGAATATTCAATTTGCATTTTTTTCATACATGCAAGACATTTCTGTGTCCCTTCTACATCTGATCATAATTTTGGTGTTGGGTGGGGAATGTTCCTTGTGGCTGTTATTCAAACTATGTCTTTCTGTATATTCCATGTGCAGCTCCAGAGGGTCATGCGAAGTCTGTTGGAACAGTTTAAAGAATGCTGACAGCTTTCCTCCCCAAAATTGTGGTGGAATTACCAGGGTAATTTTGGGTACTTCCTTTCAGTATTACACAACTTGGATATCTTACATGCAGATGTGCTCTCTCTCTCTCTCTCTCTCTCTCTCTCTCTCTCTCTCTCTCTCTCTGAGAGGGTTTGAGACAGGATCTTGATATGTATTTCAGGGAGACCCTTAACTGGCCTCTAATTCACAGTGATCCTCCTGCCCAAGCCCCTGAGTGCAGGAATTACAGGTGGTGCCACCATACCCAGCCAGATGCTTTCTTTGTTTCTCTGCATTGTTCTGCTTTTGTACTGACCTGCCTGATGAATTACTGCTGTTTGAGGTCATTGCATTCTGGATGGCCTGTGCAAGGGAAGCAGACATCCTCAAAATAAGTACTTTGTCCCAACCTAGAATAATGTTAAATGAAAAGAAAAATGAATACTATACTTCTTTCTTTCTACAACAGTTTTCAAGACATCTTTGGCTTTTCTTCTTTCCATATCAACTCAAAAGAAAATCAAGTTCCAAATTCCAAAATCTCATCCCTATTCTAATTTGTTCCTTATAACAAACCTATGAAAAAAAGCATTTTGGGCAAACGACAGCCCTGTGAAGTGAAGACATTTCCCCCCAAAGCCTCATAGCTACAAAGTAGCTTGGCCAAGATCCAGAATCAAAATGTCCTTAAGACATTTCATCATTGAAACCAAGGGAAACACAGGCCCATGTATCATGCTATGAGAAAATTGGGTCTGTATGATTATTCCACATCTATAGAGAGTTGTACAACTGAATGTCTACGAGAATGGGTGTGTGACATAATTTATTTTTACCATTTGGAGGGATTTGTAATCATATTAAGATCACAGTAGTGTTATGCCCATCTATAATGTACTATACATATATCTACATGTATGAATGAATAATTAATAGTTAAATATATACATATCTGTATATCTCTATTGTGTACATATTAATCTGTATGTAAGGATATCAAGTCATACAATATAAGTTCATGTATCCTGTAAATAATCTACTTTTTTGTCTCAGTTTTTAAGAAAATGAATCTTCTTGTACTTTCATAGTTTCAGATTAAGAATTTGTTCTTTTGTCATTTCAGCCAATTGCTTCAATATCAAAATCCAATCAGAATCTTTAAGCTCTCTTATATGTCTGTGTGTACACATGTATATCTATGTCCAACTTTTTGGCATCTGGCATTGATTCCTCATGCCCTCAGCTCCCTTTTTCCACCACCCCTCTAAAGAACAGGAATGTCACCATCTGGGAGCAGACATGTAGGTATTTTCTGTATTTATCCACAATTATTTCTAGAACACATTCTAGCTTTCGGGTGAGAAAAGTGAATTTCTACTTAGACACGAAGTTGAAGGCATCTGTTAGACAGACACCCAAGATGAAAGTCATGCAGATATCGTATGCTTCTGTATCTTCCTTTTCCAAGCTGAGGCTTCTCAGTTCCATATTCAGATGACATTGTCATCAAATTCCTTATCGTCTCATGTCCACATTCCAAGAAACACTCCTTTTCAAGATTTTTCTTGAAACCTTGAGCACCCAGAGTTAAATACAGCTCTTCAGTCAATGGCTGACCAGCAGGACAGACACACATTTGTTCAATAATTCTTGGGAACTGTCACAGATGTCACTGGAGCCCAGACTGTATTTCCTTGAGCCTTACCATTCTGTTCCTGCCAGAGTGACTTCTCTGTGAGAATCTGCACCTCTCGTCTAAGGGTTTTCCCTGATGGTCAGAGCCTGCTTCACACACAGTCAGAGGGGCCAGTGGACCCACACTCCCTGAGGAAACTTCAGCCAATGATGGGTTGGAGTGCATATGCCATGCTCCCTTCTCTTGTTCCATTCAGGAAGAGGCTTCCTGGCATCATCTTCCAAATTAATCCTCATCTCCACTTCTGTTTCTGTGGGTTCACTAAGACATGGTCCAATAATGAATCAGCTTTCTTAGCATTCATGTAATGCTGTTTCTTTTTCTAATCTTATGATCATAAAAAGCCTGAAACTTTTTTTTTGTCAACTACTACCAACCCATATTTTCCCAATGTTATGTCTTTATGATTGATTTTTTTAACCTAAACTCAGACTTTATGTTAATTCCTGTTATACTTTTGGCTTATTTCCATATGTCAACCTAACAGAATAACTTTGAATATTGATTTGTTCTTTTGCTGCATTATCTATCCTTCCCAGACATTAGTCATACTTGAAAATCTGATAAGGATGTCTTCTGTGCCTTTCACGGCTCTTAGAAAAATGTCAAACAAGGTAGGGTTAGGAACAGAGCACTAAACTAACCTTTCCTCTTGCTTCAATAATCAAGATTCTTCAGTAAGAATCCTCATTGCTAGTGATTCAAACTACCTGCATGAAATAAACCCAAATTTTACAAACTTACTCATAAGAATATCATGCAAGTACAACTCAGTTGCTGTTCTAGAATTGGGATTATCCATAATTATGTCATGCCTCTGGTATAGAAGTGTGTGACCCTTACCGAAAGAAAATGTGGTTGGTTGGTTGGTTGGTTATGAGTCACTTCATGTTACTCATTAAGAACTGCTGGATTTGTCTCTACAAACTCCCAATCTTCTCTGAATAATCATTTCAGCATTTAACCTGTGAGCCATGTATGCATGCTGGGTAATGGGAAAATAGTGTTGGACATCCGCCTTCTCATTTCATTTGAGAGTAGGCACTTTTACTAACATCTACCTTCTTATCCCCATTCCTTAAATTCTTCACAGCAGAAACAAGTACACTAATGGTGTGGTAAGAGCCTGGGATGCAGTTTTTCAGAAGACAGCACCACTTTCACAAAGTATGGATCCCTCTCTCCCTACTACGAAAGCTGATTCTTTCTAGAGAACTCAGCCAGGTCCCGTGGCTCATGGCCACTAACCCCTCATCATTCTCCTCAATTCTGTCCCCCAAGTCCATTATCTTTTTGTCTCAAATACTAGATCTAAAGCTTTGGATGTTCCACTTAGCCCTTGGGGGAACCAAGCTTCTTTTAGCTCTTGCTCAACCTATTGCACCCCACAGGGAGGACCCCGTCTGCTGTCGGACTGTAACACTCACATTCTGCCCTCAACTCCCTGAGCAGACACCACCCTGCCATACTCCCTGGAAGTTTTATTTTGTTTTTGCTGCTTCTTACTCTCTTTTCATTGTCACTGGCCTCATTCACATTTAGTAATCCTATTCCTTTTGCTTCATGTGAATTACTCTCTGCATAATCTTTCAGTCCAGGATTAAACTCACTTTTCCTCTGAAAAGTGAAGTCTTGGTGGGGGGCATCTCTTTCTTGGTCTTTTTCTTCCACCAGCAGTTTTACTCCTGGACATTTCTTGTTTGTTTTTTTTTTTTTCATTAAAGACCTATTTTTTCCTATATATAAAAGTAGCGATGTGAAAGTATATACATGTATAGATTTCACTTAACTGTACAAGTTTTTTTTATTTTGAAAAGCAAGATAACAGGAGAGTAACAATAGTTCATACATTGCATATTATCTTCAAAGTAGTTAGAGTGCAAGATATAGGCATGAAAAACTGTTCAAATAATAATAACACAAATCTTTCTTTTCAATGAACTAAGAGAAAGCAGCTGTATAACTCTCTTAATCAGCTCTTGTGTATTTTCCTTTTTCTTTCCTTCCTATCTCCTTTCCCCCCTTCCAGTTTCTCTTTCCTTCTTCCCATTTCACAATATCTGTTAATTAACTGTACAAGCTCATACAACTTCCTGAACTTTTTTTTTTTTTACAGTGTCACATTAAGCAGTCAGGTAAGATGGGCTTCATACTTTTGGTCCTGGTGCCGCAGTCTCCCCCAAGGGCTGCGATGACAGGCATGCACCCCCGTGCAGCTCTGCACTCTTCACTCCCACCGCTTACTGATTATTCTTTCAGCTCTGAGCTTCCCCACTCATTAATCAGGGTACTTCTGTTGTTTTTATTCATTCTCTTACACTGAGGTTCCATGGTGTAAGACTTCATTTGAAAGCCTCAGAAGTAAAAAGTAAAACTTGTGGTTCACTGCCCTATCGCAAATTGATCCCATTTTCAAAAGTCTGTACCAAACAACTTAATACTTGATTATGTACTGTTTCACAACAAGCTACTAATCATTTTACATATGCATATTACTCTTGTCCACTTCACTGTCTGCTCCTTGAAGGGAAAGGACTCATCATTTCCTCTTTCCCCTGCCCAACACAAACTAGCTGACTAACAGAAGATATAGGCATGAAGTATCCTGTTTTTGTTTTTTTGGTGTTTTGAGACAGGGTCTTGCTTTGTAGTTCAGGATGGACTTGAACTCACTAGCCCAGATTGGCCTTGAATTTGTGGTGATCCTCTTGCCTCAGCCTCCCATGCGCTGGGATTACAGGTATGTACCATCATGCCTGGTGTATCCTGGTTTTTTAATCAGTATATAGAAAATGTTAGTAATTTTGGAAATATACTTGGAGGGATGCTTCCTTCATTCCCACATTTCAGATCGGTACCCCTTGGTTCTTTCAGAACTGTGAGAAGCTAACCTTGGTGCACTGAGGAAGTCGGGAGAGTCAGGACAGCCCTTCATGGTCTGTGAGCAGCACAGCACCTGGTCCCGCCCCTCTCCCAGCCCAGCCAAGGCGTCTATGGACACTGAGGAAAGAAGCCCAAGGAATAGATTCTTCTTCCAGCAAGGATTTGGGCTTCTTGCCACAACCTTATTCTAGAACGTTCTTAGTGAGGGTGACAGACAGGACTGGGGATGATGGGGGAAGTGGGAAGCAAGAATTGTGCTTCCTGGCACAGTTGCCTCACTTTTGAGCAGCCCAGCCTTCCTGCCTCAGGAAGCCTTGGGAATCAGACTAGCAATGATGTCTGCCTGCTGTCAGACCATTTTCTGCTAATAACTCAGGAGGAGGAGGCGAAGCCAGTTTGTGACCTACAAAGACTATCCACAGCCGGGAGCTCTGAGCTGCTCTGCTGGATGAAGCTCTAATAGACACCTGCTGCTGCTGCTGCCACAGTCAGCAGGGACCTGGCCTGAGGAGGGGCTGAGAGAGGGCAGAGGACGCGGAAGCAGGAAGGGAAGGAGGAGCCAGCCAAGCTCCCTGACTCTGCTCCCAAATCCCTTTGCAAAGCCATTACCAAAATTGATTTTAATAAGTGAAGGATTTACCTGGGTCGAACATTGTTTTTAACTGGCAGCAATTAGTTAATTAACCATCACTAACCTGGACATCATAATGGGATGATATTTTGATGCTAACACAGTATTGAAAAGGACAAGCCATGTTTTTTCCCTATAGTAATCAATTAATCAGCCCCAAATGAAGATTCAGACCACTGCCTGCACTCACGGGCACTTCCTAGCTTCCTCTGCCAGGACTTCTAATCCCTGTTTTAGGGCTCAGTACCTTGTTAAGTAGTTTGAATTAAGTCAGTCAATGTTAATTCAGGGTTTTTAAAATCAGTGTTTTTTAAAAAAATTTATAATAGTTGACTTTAAGAAATCTCTGAAACATCTTCTTCATAATTAATAAATGAAAAATGTTCCTGCAGCTAATCAATAAAGTTGTTAGAGAAAATTGATTGGATGGGGAACTCTTTTTGTGGGTACAATTTTTCACCTATTCAGTACAAAAGACTCCCCAGAGAGCTGTCAGTGGTAATAGACATTTAGGAGTCTGACCCAAAAAGAAAAAAAAAAATTATACAAAGATAATTAAAATCTCTGGGAGTGACATCTTCCATCCTGTGGGCAGGAGCTGGGTCCAGTGTGGAGGTAACTTTATAGGAAACTTTGGGAGAAATGAGGGCAGCCCAAATGCCTGGGCTCTCTTACCCTTGAAACCTGTGCTTTGCATATACTATGGTCCCACCCTCATTAAAAGCTCACAACTGGAATGGTGACCTGTGTCATTCAAGTGTATAAGGCACACAGGAGCCTCATTGTGGGGACTGGAGGTAAGGAATGCATCAAATGCACGAAGGTCTGCTGGCATGGAACAATATCTTGTAGATTATGATGTTAAAGGATTTGACAGGTTCAGGAGCAAGAAACTCTGAGTACCCCGTTAAGTTCAAACTTCAGAATGGTTCGCACAGATTCCAGGCTCATGCACATCTGACTGAATCAGAGTCTGTGAGACTGGGGCCCAAGGAATCTGTGTTTTCAAAATACTCCGCAGAGGTCTGACCCTACTTCCCATCAGTGTGTGCTTACTGCAGAATCCGTCCATTGCCACGTTTCTGCATACAAATGCAGACAGTGAGCCACATGCCTCATGTCCCCTCCCCTTTACCTTTTGGTGCGGATGTCGTAAGATATGATATTTACTGAACCCTTACCATGTACCCAGCATTGCACTGAGTACCTAATATGCATTAGTCACCTAATCCTCACAGCAATCCTGTATGACAGAAAACATGGTTATCATCTTGCGAAGGAGTAAATGGAGGCTGAGAAGGATGAATTCATTTGGTGAAGGTCACACACCCAGTGAGGGGTCACTAGGTTTTGGAGCCTTGTTCCAGTGACTGTTCTCCTACCACTGTGATACACTGCCCTTAGTGAGTGATGGGCAGCCGGGAGGACAAAGGCCAGGGGCACAGACTGGCAGCTCTGTACACACAGACTCTGAATGGAAAATCTTTAAGGAAAGTGGCCTCTGACACCCAGATCCATGGTGCTTTAGCTCATGACTAAGTAGGTTAAAGGAATATTTTGTCCCTCCTTTTAGAATATTGACTGGCAATCTTTTTTCAAGCAACAAAGTGGTAAAAGTGGAGAAAAAGTAGATCAGAAAAAATTTTCCAGTGCATTTTTGGTCAATGGGTTTGCTCTTTTATTATAGTAACTGTGGTGTAATTAGCTAGTGACCAATAATATTCTTGGCCAACTACAGTATATGGTAATAATGTAGGTTCTAGTATCTATTCCAGATCCACTGAAATACTCAGGTGATTTGCATTTTCAAAGTCTTCCAGGTCAAAATGGAGTGGAAGCACATGCCTATTAGCTCAGCACTCAGGAGGCTGAGGCAGGAGGATCACTGTGTGTCAAGGCCAGCCTGGACTGCACAGTGAAACCGTGTTTCAAAAAGAAAATAAATCAATAAATAAATAAGCAAGCTTCCCAGGTCAGGTGTGGGAATCACTGAGGTAGAGCTTTTCCCAGTGGCTCCATATCCCAGTCCCAAAGAAATGCTAGTTTGAGGTATAATTGGGAGTATGCTGAACAAAAAGAATTCTAGTCATTATTGCTGTATAAAAACCGCCCCCAAACAATGGCTTTAAAGCACTAGATGTCTAAAAACAAAGCTTCGTGTAGCCTACCAATCTGCATTTTGAGCAAAGCGTACAGGAAGGGCCCCTCTCCACTTCAAAAAATACCAATTGGAGCTGGGGTGGGATGGAGCTGAAGGTCCACTTCCAAAGTGGCTTTCCCACGTGGCAATCAGATTGCTGCTAGCTGTGGCTGGCAGCTTAGCTGGGACTGAGGGGCGGGGCTCTGTTCCCATCCGGGTAGGCTTCTCCATAGGTTCCTCAGGCTTTCTCACAACGTGCTACCGGGGGTTCCAAGAGTATGAGTCCTAAGAGAAAAAAAGTGACAGCTGCTAGTTTCTTAAACCTTTGGGGTAGGAAACTGCTATCATGTTGATTCTGCCACATTCTGTTGGTCAATCAAGCATAGAGCTAGATTTAAGGAGTAGGGCCACCCGCACTCACCACAGAAGCAATATTGAAGAACTTGGGGGCCGTGTTTTAAAACCACCAGAGTCAGAAGCCTGCTATGAGCCACCCTCTGCAACTAGTTGTGTTATCATAAACCTTGCTAGTCATAGGGTCTTTACACATGATATAAGGGAATTGGGCCATGATATTACCTGGAGGCCTCTGATCCCATGTCTATGTGTCATTGGTAAGGGAGGGCGGGCTTCTGAGTACAAGGAAACCCCTCTGTAGGGGTTGTCTTTGTCCTTTAATGGTTAATATCAAGATTCCTTCACACATGTTTGAAATTCATGCCCTTTTGAGGCTTACTTAGCTCAGCAGCACTTTTAAGTCTATTTCAGAAGTCTTGTGAAGTTCTAAGGGAGGCTGTAGAGATTAAGCTAACAACTAGAATGCAAGCTTAGTTATACCGCCATCATACCCCTCAGGCTGGCCAGCCCAAGGACCATGCCACACCTGCTCAGAATCTAAAGGTTATTCTTCAGGAGAAGGTGAGGAAAAACGAAAGGCTTCTTCAGTTCGCTTAAGTCTCTTCTCTAAGATCTTTCCAACACAGCATCAAAGGCCTTCATTTTAAGTAAAAGTAGAGGACAAATGATGGAGGGATTCAGCTAATACATTTTATTGCCTCGTCACAGCAGATGCTGCTGCTTTCATTTTGCAATGGAAGAGAAGTCAGGGAGACCAGGGAACTTCCCTAATCATTCCAATACTGGGACAGTAGATGAGGCACTCTTCCCAAGACCTCAGTCAGGTCATTGCATGAGAGAAGATGTGAAAATGAAGCACCCAACCTAAATCACCAGCCTGAGAATGTGATCCCCAAGCCTCTTGTCTCTGAGTAATTACCATGTAGACCCCAGCACAGCCATTTTTATTTTTTCCAGTGGCTGTTGCAGGGCATCTGTGCCAGGAAGGTGGCCAGGGGAGACAAGAAGAACAAACAGAGGACAAGTGTTGCCCTCATGTATTGAGAGGCTTCTGAGTCCACTGGAGAAATTCCAAACCAGGGAGAAGTCAGAAAGGCATCTGAGAAAGGAGATGTTGATCAAAACAAATGGGCTTTTAATGTTTTCTCCAATTCTCATTTGAATATATGATTGTATCATTTATAAGTTATATTTCTTTATATGATAGATGAGGTCCGAGAAGGTGCCATGTAGAAGTATTTTTCATAATAGATTTTACTTTAGATAGGAAGTGAAAAGTGCTTATTTAAATGACCCTTGAGATAAATTAAATTTCTAATGGATTATCAATGCATATCTTCTCCCCCCACGCTTTAATCTGCAAAAAAACAAAACAAAACAAAAAACAAAAAAAAACCCTAAGGATAATCTCTGATATTGTTTTCAATTCTAATATTCTGCAATGCTAGGAACTTGTTTAACAAATTTTTTGTTTGTTTGTTTGAGAGAGGATCTCAAATTCGCTAGGTAGCCTAGACTGGCCTTGAACCTGCTACGTTCCTCTTGCCTTGGCCTCTTGAGTTCTAGGATTACAGGACTGCACCACCATGCCTGGCTTGTTAAAACTTTTTGAGATCCCCAATTCAATTAATCAAACCCTATCCCTGCATTTAGAATGTCCTTTTACTCTTAAGGCTATATAATATTCTTTTTAAGCACAGGAATGCAAACCTTCCACAGTAATATATGAGGTTAGTGGCTCCTAAGATCCTTGGGATCACTTTTTGTGGTTATTTCAATGAAAACTAAGGACTCAGTTTGTCAAAGATCTTTTGAAATTTTTAAGTGACAGAAACTCCATTCATCCTGACTCAAGCAGACAAAGTTGGAGGGACTCACTGATTATATGCAGGAAAGCCTAAGAGATGAATCTTCAAGAGTAGACTGGTCTAAGATTTCAAAGAACAGGTCATCCTCTTTCTTTGGCATTTTGTCATCTTGGTTTTCTCAACATGATGCCACAGTCAGCTACCCTCAAAAACATTCATGTTTCAGCATGGCAACTTTAGCCGAAAGGATTCCATCAACATCTCTGGACATAAAGTAGGCCATGTGCTCAATTCTGAAGTTACAGGACTGGGTATAGAGTCAACTTCACTCTGAACAACTCGAATTAAATTCAGACAGAGGAAATAGACAGAAAACAGGGTTTATATTACTAAAAGAAAAATAAAGGGTTGCCAGATAGGCAAAAAAGAAAACATTTGCCCAATTAAAATATACATATTTTCCATTAGAAAAATATTTCTACATAGTGCTTCCTTGGAACTCATCTATTGTATAAAGAAACTAACTTATAAATGACACAATCATATTCAAATGAGAATTGAAAAGGAATATTAAAAACCCATTTTCTATTTTTGTCATTAACAAAGGACTTAAAAGAATAATCTCTCAAAGTTCTGAGAACAGAAGTCTAAGATGAAAGTGCTAAAAGGGTCTTGCTGTCTTAGAAATCTCTCATGGAGAACCTTTCCTTGTTTCTTTAACTTCCGGCAGCTCTCAGCATTCCTTGGAGTGCAGTGGCATCACTACATTCTTTGTCTACCTCTAAATCTGCATGGCCTCCTTCCCAGTGTAGTGTCTCTGTCACCTTCTCTTATGAGGATACCAGTAAATGAATAAAAATTTCTTCTCAAGATCCTTAAATAATCTTATCTGCAATGATCTTATTTCCAAATAAGACCACATTCTGAGGTTCTAGTTGCACATAAATTGGAGGGAGGTACTTCTCAATCTATGACCTACCTCATAATTCCCACATACATAAAATTTGCCTTACTTCAGAAAGTTCATGGTGTCACTCAAGTCCACCATGTAAAGGAGTATGGATCATAGACTGAGAGGCCCTCCCAGGGTTTCTCAACCTCAGCATGTTCATATTTGGGGCCAGTTAAGTCCATGCTATGAGGGATGTTTGGAGCACTGTAGGATGTTCAGCAGCATCCTTGACTTCTACCCCTTAGACATGAATAATAAGGTTTCCAATTATGACAATTAGAATGTCTCTAGACATTGCCAAATGACACCTGGTTGGGGTAGGATATTGTTCCCAGTTAGGAACCACTGATCCACACCAAACTGTCAAAATGTATAAAACCATTCTGATATTACAGTAACCTTGAGAAATCTCACAGGCCAACCATACAAAAGTAATCATGACAACTTGTTTGTGCCAGTTGACCATCAGGGCTCCCTTCACATGTCCACCATTGCAGGATATCAGTGAAGAAAGTATTGTTTCATGGTAGCCTGTTATCGCACCCCTGTATTATCTTCTTATCCAACCTCTCCACCATCAGCCATGTGACTAAGTCAAGACTTCAAAGTGCTCAAAGCTTCAATTTGGTATCTTAAAGCTTAGATCCCATATAGCTTGCTTAGCCTTCCCCAAAGGCTCACACTCTTCTATTGTTTATTGTTTAGAGAAGAAACAACATTCCATTCATCTTTATTTGCCTCTAGGACCCAGCTCAGTGCCTTATACTCAAACATCATTCAATACTCACTAAATCTATTGAAAGTATAATACTATTACCTGGAATTTATTTGTTAATTCTACATAAGATATATTGAGATCACTTGAGATCAAAATAAATGTTTGGTTCTTAAGAAAATAATCTATTTTTAGAAGGAAAATATAATTTAACTTGGTTGCCTTGCATAAATAGGAAATCTGATTATTCTTAGATCTTACTTTTCCTTTTTAAAATTTAATTCACAGAGAGATGACCAATTATGGATGACCCATAGCTTAATAACATATCTGTTAATGTTCTAGAAAAAGCAGTAAATTAAATTAAGTATTAATAGGTTTTGAATTGATTTGAGGAGCTAAAACAAATAGATATCATATGCTATTGGATATAGTTCTATTTATTTTTACTGCAGACTCACTTTACATTGGGCAGCAAAGGGGGACCCTTTCCTGGCATCTCCAGAATCCATTTCCCTTGGGACTTTTAATGGTACTAGACACTTGTTTATGTGTAACAAATAATAAACTCAAAAAGCAAGGTGTGAAGCATGGTTGGTACATATAATTCGTGCATTTATTTATCCTTTCAATCCTCTCCTCACTCATTCAGCAGGCATCCACAGTCACCTCCTGTGTCAGACATTGTTCTAAGCCCCAGGGATCAGAGACAACTAGAAGCAGTCCCAGTCTTCAGGGAGCTGTCTGGACGGTAAGAGGGGAGGCACGGAAACCAATGGAATAATCCATAAGACTGGAGGTGCATGTTGTGCAGAGCAGAGAATAATGGGAGTACAACGTGGACAGATCAATGTGGGGAGAACCAAGAAAGCCCTCATGGAAAAAGTGACCCTTCCATCAGCACAGGGTGGCTTGGAGAACATCCACAGGATGGTATCCGGAGGGCAGGGGGACGCTGAGATTTGGAAAGTAAGAGAGCAATAGGTCTTGGAGCTCCTGCCTGAAAGTCCTTAGCCTGACAATAATTGTGAGATGCTGGGAAAATGACAAGGACCCCTAGATGGCACCACAGGTAGCCTGAGAAGATGAGGGTGAATGGAGCTGGCCGGAGCTTCTAGCTGGTGAGGAGACCAGGGCAGGCCTTGCTGGAATTGAGGCCTTGTCCTCAAGACAGAAATACTGAGGAAGTGTTTCTAGTCTTAACAGTCTAGAAGCACAGGCTCTGGACTCACACCTTAGTTCTAACCAAGTTCTAGCACCACATCTGAGTACTAATACTGACTTTTTTCTGTAACCACAGAATGGGAGTTCTTGGTGTTGTTAGAAGAAATAAATGAGCTAATATTCATGAAGCAGGATCCAGCAAAAGCAATAATCACTGAATGGCAGGTATGGTCATCACTTTATTATTATAATGTACATAAAGGATTGGGGAAACACATTTTAATCCTTTAAATGCTATACTGTAACAAAGGCATTTGTTTATTCCAGAAATATTTTTTTTCAGTTTTCCTGGTACTCCAAAAAAATTTTTTTAGTGCTTATAAAGGAGAAAACAACATCTTTGCCTTAAACTTAAGAATCGAAAGAATTTGAACTTGGATAAGGAAAAAATCCATATATATTTTCATTAAACTAAATTTCCCTTATTTACAAATGTAAGCAACCAGCCACACTTAATACTTGTGGCTTTGTCACCAATAGAAATAGAAATTTTCACATCACAGTCATTACAGATATACTGATATATTTATTAGAAATAGCAATGCTTCAAAATTAGGGAGTTGAGCATGTATAGGCACTGTTATTTTATGTGTTGATAAGTAAGAACATATAGCTCTATATCATTAATTGTGGATTCTTTGTACTTCAATAACCATGTTTCAAGACCGGTGGCTTTCTCTGCAATACTGTGTGCTATATCTTATGCATTCATAAGTCCTTATTCTGAAACGGGATCTGTAGGCTTCCTCCAACAACGTCAGGAAATACACCAAGGTTAATACCTCGAGAACTCTGAAGTCTGGGAGGGACAGACAGAAACAAATAACTTAATGTCAATGCAGTGAGGACTAAAGGCAGAGAGAAGACTTGAGAGAGGTGGGTTGACGTAAACAGGATGCAGAGAAGGCCTTCCTCAGGAGGTGACACTTGAGCACAGACCTACAGGCATCAAGTGTGGGATGTCAGTCACAGTGTGTCCATCACCCCATGTGGGTGGGGAGAAGGTCCCGAGCTCAGATGACATCAGGAGGAAGCTCCAAGCTGAGAGGGTGTTAGGTGTGTGCCGGTGCGGACGGGTGCAGTGGGAGGCTGGCAACCAGGTCCAGAAGGCTTGGTGGCCAGGGGAAGGCTTGGGGCTCCGGTTTCACACAATAGTTCCAGAACCCCAGAACCTGGCTAACACTGTGAATGAAAGGCTCACTGAAATGAGTCCACTTCCTGGTGGGATTTCCTGGGTCACTTTCTTTTCTTTTTTTTGTACTGGGAATCGAATCCAGGACCTCACACCTACCAGGAAGCGCTATGCCACTGAGCTACATCCCTGGCCCTCTCCTGGATCACTTCCAAGGCAGTGGTAAAGACCTGATGGAGCCCCTTTTAGCTTTTGCTGCTTTTTCTGGCTGCTGCCTTGAAGTGTTGACTCTCAGCCATGCCACCCTGCCTTGGAACCAGCTGATTATGGACTGAACCCTCCGCATAGATTCTACCTGCAGCACATGGTCTTTTATTGTATCATGAATAAGATTTCAAGGCTGAGAGAGGACTAAGGAGTGGCAGACACGCTTGATCCATGGACCTAGGGGTTGCTAGATGATTGGCCTCGATCCCCACCTGGCTCCAGGGACCTAGGGGCTGGTGGAATCATAAGTCACCCTCTCCCCACCCAACCAAAAGATCACAGCAGCCCATGGACCATTAGCAACCCCATCCACCACCTGCAGAACCTTGGTGGGCTGGAGGGAGCCTCAGCAACCCCTCAACCACAGAGAGGACCTCAACAGGCTTGTGACAGTGTGATGAGTTTCATCCTCATATAGAGAACCTCAGTGGGTGAACAGGAGCAGCAGTGAACTCCTCCTCAGCTGTAGGACCTTGGCAAGTGTGGTAAGAGTGTGGGTGAGTTCTTCTTTCACACAGAGAAAACCAGGTGGATTGAGGAGAGTGCCAACAAGGCCTCCCACAACCTGGAAGTAATCAGGTGCCTAAGAGACACCCAAGGAGGCATCCCGGCTGAGGTGTACATGATAGCCAGGTAGATCTGACAGCCTAGAACAGCTTGAAGCCACAGTAACAATGGGAACTAAGGGTTGACTTACATCAATTCTGCTAGCCTAGTCAGTCTAGGAAGAATATAGGACCCTCCAGCAGGCCCTGCAGGAGGATTTCAGGTGACTGGCTCTTCTCTTCACTGTGGGACCCAGCAATTAGACAAACATCACCCATACAGTAGGACCCTAAGATACACATGACAGACAGTTGGGACTAGTGGGATTGAAAAGACCAAAATATTAACTGAAGAGGTAAATATGACAAAGCAACAAAGTGGAATGCAATCTCAAATGTCCAGCCCATCAGAACAAGTACAGGAGACATCAAAATGGAAGACATTAGAAGTCATACACTGAACTTTCTGAAAAGACAACAAGTGAAATAAAGAAACAAATGCTATAGAGGAAATCAGATTAGAAATAGTCTCTTGGGTAAACAAAGGACCTGATGGAGAGGTCAGCAGAGAGAGCCAACCCGACTTTACCTCAGTCCATGGGCTCCTGGAAAAGGAGGGACACATGGGTGAACCTTAAAGGCACAGACTACTATGTCTGCCTTTTTGATGATGATAACTTATACCCCTTTCTCTTTACCCCACTATATAATACCTCTGTACCTCACCCCTGGACTCTCTTTCCTACCTGCCAGAGTTCAGCAGTGAGAAACTACATGGCAACAGGCAGGCAGCAGTTTGGATAGTCACCACCATGCTATGATCCAAGCACTTTATTGAAAACTTGACTTATATTCTTTACAAACTAACTGCCAGGCATGGTGGCACATACCAATAATTCCAGCACTCAGGAGACTGAGGCAGGAAGATCATTGCAAATTCAAGACCAACCTGAGCTACAAGTAAGTTCAAGGCCAGCCTCTTGAACTACATGGGGAGACCCTGTCTCAATAATAAAATGATAATAATAATAATAACAACAACAACAACAAAACTTTCTGAGAAAGGACCTTATTGTTATCGCCATTTCACAGATGGGGAAGGCCCAGAGCTTAAGAAGCAGGCCGTGCCTCGTAGACCTGGTCAGTGGCTGAGCTGGGAGGGACTCAGACTTCATGATTCTGTAGGAACCCTCTTTTTAACAACCACACCAACCTGGCTCTGGGTGGTGACCATGCCAGGCACCCAGAGGAACCACACCTAAGGCCAGTGTGCCAGCTGCTATTGGGAAGGACTACACCCAGATGGCTTTCAATTTCCAACTGTTCCATTCCCCTCGTCTACTTGGAATTAGTTACTTTGACAAGAGAAACCAGACTTATAGATGGGGAAAGACTCCAGATAGACAGAAGCAAAGTTCGCTGATTGGGAAGTGGCAGGTTTAACCCATTCTTGCTAACTGGTTAGCTGACATCATGTGGAGACTTAGAAAGCTCTAGAACAGAGGCTCTGACAGATCTGAGTAAAACCACACCTCCTCTCAGGGGCATGAAGAGGATTTTAATAAGGACATCGCTCACTCATCCTCCAGAAGGACTGTGAGAACTCAGGGCATCCAGGCAGGACCCCCTCCAGGTGTCCTTTCGAGAGATGCTGAGGCCTGTCAGGGTGCTGCTGGAGGCAAGGGACCTGGAAGTGGAGACTAGCCACTATTCAAGGGACTCTCACTCGGAAGGAGGAAGGGATGACATACGTGACTTCTGGAGCTGGAGACCTCCTTTTCAATTCAGCCCTTCCAAATGAGAACAGTTGGATGCAAAAAAGGTGAGAGGAATTGTTCAGGATAGCATCAGCCTGGTCTCAGATGAGAAGCTCTCAATCCCAGCACTCTCCTCTCGACCAAGGCTTCCTGCCACCCAGTCTGGGCTGCTTCCTTGTGCACAGTGGTAAATGTCACCTGCTCACCAACCTCAGAGATGGAGCTGTGGAGCAGGCTCCAAACAGGGGGAGGAAGAAGAAAAGGAGGCCCGATGAGTTTCCAGAATTGCTTTGGGAGTGCAAGCCAGTGTCAAGACTGTTTCCTGTTGCTGTTATAGAACGCTTGTGACTGGGTGATTTATAAGGCAAAGAGTATGGTTTAGCTCATGGTTTCAGAAGTCCAAGAGCATGGCACTGGCATCTGCTGAGTTTCTAGTGAGGAGCACATGCTGCTCCATGAATGGTATAAAACTGGAAGGGTGCACGTGGCACGTGAAAGAGATCACATGACAGAAAGGAAGCCAGAGAATGTGGCAAGGAAACCACTTGTGCTTTATAATGACCCACACCCCTGGGAACTGCACGCATCCCTTCATGGGGGTGGAGCCGCATGAGCTAAAGAACTCTTTCTCCTTTAAGAAAAGGCACCACACAGTCACACTGGACAGCAAATTTTAACCTGGGCAGCCAGCGTCTAGGACGGACATGCAAACAACTGGAAAGTGACAGTAACCTTCCAGACATCCAGGAAAAGGATCCCTCAAGCACAATTTCCATGTTTTACTACAGGTCCCTGTTTTTCTAAAAAAAAATCTGAAATCTCAGCCTTCTGGCCACCAACTGAAGGGTCTGGGAAAGGCCACAGGAAGGAACAAACAGGCTGCAGGTACAAGAACCAGGTAGGTGACCGTGCCCAGCTGGGCCCAAGTACTTCATCTGCATTGTGCCTTTACTTTCACTTCATTATGAAAATTCTCCAAAGGACACAAAAATTCCTCTGTAGTGTCACCAGCTGCAACAGTTACCCCTCTTTGGTCAGTCTGGTTTTATATCCATCCTTCCCCCTGTCATTGTATTTTAAAGCAAATTCTAGCTGTTACAGCATTTCATCTATAAACACTGTGTGCAGACCTCTAGTCAGAAAAGATGTTGAAACACAGCCCCGATACCATGGCCCTTCCTAGCAACCCACCCACACTTAGATTTTCCCAATCATCTTACACATGCAGCTTTATGGTGGGTTGGTTAAAGTAAGATTCAAACAGTGTCTACACATATTGGATTTAGTTGCTGTGTCTGTTAAGTCTCTTTCACCTTTTTAAAAAAACAACTAGAAAACCACATTTTTGATGAAAGCAAATGAGGCCCTAACAGCAGCCATAAGAGCCCCCAAGAGCAAAGAGGACCAAGGACTGTGCTGTTCACCACTTCTGCCCATGGGCCTTAGTAGCATCCATTGTCCCTGGAGCAATCTGAACATGACCTTGCAGGAAGCCTGACCACAAAAGTCTGGCTCCATTAATCAAGTTCAAATGCTAGCACCAATATGGATCATTTTTGTACATGCAGAACTTGGCGTCATGTAGTAGATGCTCAATAAATCCCCACTGTATGATATTCAATCAGATCATCTCCTAACAGTACAAAGATTTCAAACAGAAAACTAGCAAAATTTTATCTAACATAGTTACATCGAATGCACTGTAGGCCAGCCACTGTTTCTAAGTGTTTATTATGTATAAACTCATTTAATATTCACAGGAACACAATAACATAGGTACCACGCTTGTCCTTCTACAGGTGAGGAGATGCAAAATAGAGGTGAAGTGTCTTTCCAGCTCAAAGGTGGCAGAGGCAGGAAGAGGAGCTGGGCAGTCTGGTTTTTAACCTCCACATCATTTACGTGGACACACAAATCCATATTCTGTGGATTTAGTTCTGAGTCAAAGGTCTGACCTCAGCAGAGAGGCAGAGAGAGGGCTGATATCATAAGAAATGACCTCGAGGCAGCTGGGTGTGCCCATAAACCCAGCAGTCTAGAAGGCTAAAGCAGGACAGACACCAGGTTGAGTTGGAAAGGATCAAAAGCACTTGCACCATTACCATCAAAACCACCACACCCGCTGCCCAGCTCTGGCATACACAGCCCGGGGCCTGAGGATTCTGATCTAGACTGGACTGGGGGAACCCATCTGACTGCCCAGGGCAGTGCCCTTGGCAAGACCTCTCTACCGATGATTGCAAATGCTACCAAAGCCAAATCCCATTGTTGCTAATACTTTAGCGCAAGTCAGCTTTATCCGATTTTTGGATGACTGTGAATATAAGGGCTCTAAAAACAGAGATCAGTACTGAATGAAAAAATGAGGTTCTGGGGATAAACCCAAGCTCAGACTTGTCAATTCTCAGCTTCCAGCTCTGAGCCTCCAGGGCTATAGCAGCAGGAGGGAGAGCTGGGAAAGTGCCCCCATGGCCTCCCCGAGTTAAGGGAACTGGTTTAATAAATGTCTTACTCTGGCATTTGGAGAAGGGCAGGCCCTGGCCAGGCCTGGAGTGCCTGGGAAGTGCATGCAGTGGGGCCCGCTGACACTTCCCTGCCCTTTCCAAGGTGTTCTCCTGACAGCTGCTACCTGGGGGCCACTGGGCTAGAGCAACTGCTCATGTGAGGTGGTGACCTTCTAAATCTCGAGCAGTTAATAAGCCTGGCCCTGCCCAGGAGCCTCCGCATTGTACCCTCTCTAGTGGCTTCTGCCAAACTCCTCTTGCTTTTGATTCT
Organism: Hydrochoerus hydrochaeris; assembly: GCA_004027455.1. Lineage (NCBI taxonomy): Eukaryota > Metazoa > Chordata > Mammalia > Rodentia > Hydrochaeridae > Hydrochoerus > Hydrochoerus hydrochaeris. Next base: position 63,936 of record PVLA01006211.1, on the reverse strand, counting down.
CTTCTCCCCTTCCAATGCCGCCTGACATTTCTAAAGCCAAGTTTTGTTAGAAGCAATTAGCCTGTGTCAGGGATCTAGGGAGATGGGCAGAGTGCCAGGACACAGGCAGAGCAGGAAGAGCTCCTGGAAGCGGGCTGCCGAGAGGGTCTGTGTGTGGCGGCCCCACCCTGGCCACGCTCTCCCGTCTCAGGGGAGCTCTCCACTGGAGTCTGCCCTTCCCTCTCTAGAGTCTCTTCCTGCATTTAATCTGGAAACCCATCTTCTCAACCCAGGCCTCCCAGGCTCTGGAGGAGCTTGAAGGCCAGAGTTCACCACCTATTTTCAATCTTTGAAAAGTGGGAAAAAGGAGTTATACATCGCCTTGCGTGGTGGCACATACCTGTAATCCAGCACTGTGGGAAGCTGAGGCAAAAAGATGGAAAGTTCGAGCCCAGCCTCAGCAATTTAGCCTCTTAGCCAGATCCTACCTCAAAATAAAAACAAAGAAGGGTTATGGATAAAGCCCAGTACTGAAAAAAAAAAAAGTATGTATTTACCTACCATAAGCTATAGAGTTCAGATTAACAGAAATGAAACAATATTAACATTTTTTTTCTGTAATGATCTATTCACTCAATATGGCTGTCTAGACATTCGGGTTGTCAGCTTTGTATGCTGACTAGTAAAAACCAGGAATATAAAGTATTTCTGAATCAATGCATTTCATGGGCAGATAACATCTCTCTTGTGGGGAGAGCCAAAGGGAGGAGAGGTGCTGAACCCACACACCACCCAGCACCTCCTTCTTCAACTTGGTCTCTGGTGCTTTGGGGTCCCTCCAGTTACCACACTCAGCCTCGGTCCCCTGGCGTCCCAGGAGAATGTGTAGCCATTACACTAAGCAGCTGGTTTCCGTGATCTCAGGACTTCAGGCTAGGATGAACCCATTTAAGAAATCTACATGCCTGTTAAGAAGAGTCTAAGGATTCATTCAACCCTTCCAGGTCACAATGGGGATTTCAACAGCAGGGTCTTGAGACTGTTTCTGCATTTGCTGCAGTGGACTAGGTGGGCGTGTCAGGTAAAGGAGGACACAGAGGGTCAGGGAGGTTACAGGAGCTGCCAAGGCTAAACAGTTGTGTAGATGCTCACAACCAGAACTCCCATCTCTCCTTGGCCTCCCAGCCAAGGGTTCTTTCCATCTTCAGAGTGACAGTGATTGATGCCATTTGGATTCTATTCATGTTCCATCTATAATCCCTGAAAAAAAAAATAGAGGATCTGTGCAATAACAGCAAGATCCAGAAACACAGCAACAATCCACTTTAGTCCTATTTCCTGTAACAAAATACCCTGGGATAGATACTTTATGAAAAAAAGAGGTTTACTTATCTCATAATCCTTGAGATTTAAGAGCACGGCACTGGCATGTACCAGTATCTCGTAAGGGCTTTGTGGCTACATCACAAGGTGGTTCACATCATGGTGGGGTGCTTGTGAGAGGAAGAGATCACATGGAAGCTGGAGAAATTCAGACTGCAGTCCCGACCCACCTAACTGGAAATGCTGAGTTCATGTGTTACTCGGCAAGTACCACCTTCCTGTTGATGCTGCGAAGCTCTCAGTTACAGGTGCACCCTAATTTTCTGCACTGGGGACCATCTGCAGTGGGGTATAAAGAACCTCCAGTTACTCCCTCCATGCTGTTCTTGTCTGTCCCTACCCCTGTCCCTCTTCATTCCCATAGCCTTCTTCTAAAGTCCTGGTCAAGGGAACACATTTTGAGGTCCACTGTGTAACTGGCACTGCCCAGAGGACCAGAAGACCTTCCTCCTGATCCATCCCACCTCTTCATAGAAGTGACTATTTTCCAGACTCTTACTAAACGTAATAGGTGATATTGGTTAATTGCTTAATATTTTTATCTATATGTGAGTGTGTGGAGGGGGAAGAGAATATTATCTAGTTTCTTTTCTCCATATAATCAATCTTTGGAATTTCAATGACAATTTTTTTGGCTGCTATTCCCAATACATTCCCCCATGCAATTCACAAAAAATTACAAATATCCTGCATTTCTAGATTATTCATATTACTGTTCCCTATTTCTCGCCTTTGCAATGAAGGTACCATTCATGGATGGGACACCATATTTGGGAAATACTATTTGTTTGTGGTATGGGGGTTTGAACTTGGCCTTCTCCCTGAGCTATATCATCAGCACGTTATATTTTATTTTGAGACAGTCTCACTCAGTCACTGTGTTCCTCAGTCTGAGTTTGACTTTGAGATCTTCCCGCCTCAAATTCCCAGATTATTGGGATTAGAGGCGCCACACCCAGCTGAGAACTGTGTTCTAAATGAAGATCTTTTAATGCTCGTCCTGCTCCCCACTCTTTGGTGTGATTCAGAGTCAGGAAACTCCAAATGGTGACTCTTGGGTGATGGGCTTGGAAAGCTTTTCCTTCAGGAGCACACAGGACAGTGTCGAAACAAAACAAAAGTCCTAGCAGCAGGGTCTCAGTTTCCTTCTAGGATTCTCCTGTGTCTGAGAGTGCAAATGCAGATCTTTCCCAGCAGGCCCCTTCATGTTATTCCCCACCTAGATTAAAGGCTGACTGCAAAGAGAATACAAAAGACAAAAGACAGGAAGCCAGCGTTGCTGTCAGACTCTATAAAAGTCTTCCAAGTGACAGCTGAGCTCCCGCCTGCCACTGCTGCCCTGCTGCCCATAAAGAATTGATTTCAGACCTCGGACCACATGGTGCCTTCAGGGAGCCCAGGTCCCTCGTGCAGCCTGAGGTCTGGAGTTGGGGGGAGAGGAAAGAGCATCATGGCACTGAAAGAAGAGCACACACTCCTCTGTGTCTCGCTCTGTGTCTCAGCCTTTTTGCTCCTCTGTTCCCCTCTTTGTTTCCCTCTCCCTCTCCTTTTCCCTCTCTTCCTTTCCCTCTCTCTGCCTCTCATTCTGTCTCTGTCACTGACTCCTGTGGCTCTGTCCCTTCTCTGAAACTCATTTTACTCATCACTGGGGTTTCAATTAAAATACATATTGTATTTCTTGCTTCATGAAAGTTCGATTATGACTCCCAAGACAGGGACAATACCACATTCCCCTTTGGGGTCCAAGTCCCCTAAAAACATACCTTTCCATCAATAAGAATGTAGTCGACTCTAGATATGACACCCATTTGTCCTTCTGGATTGTAAGGAGCCACTTATTTACTAGAAACCAGTGAATGTATAGGAATATGTGCTTATGATTAGATAATGTCAAGTGACAGGATTAGTTTATGTGTCTGCTTATTTGTTTTCAGAATATTGGTAGCTCAGATCAGCATTTTCTGTTTGCAAAACCCATGTACAAAAAATAGGAAGTGCCCAAGCAGGGGTTGCCAGAATTAGCAAATGAAAATGCAAGAGGCCAATAAATTTGAACATTAAATAAATAACTTTTTAAAAATATACAAATATGTGTCAAATATTGAATGGCACACCTGTATACTGAGAGCATTCCTTGTTTCTCTGAAATTCAAAGTTACTGATAGTACGGTTTGCATTCCCCTCCCCCCACAAAGTTTCATGCATTAGAAGCCTGGTCCTTAGTGTGGCAACATGGGAGGCAGTGAAACCTTTATCCCTGGGGGCACTGCCTTCGTAGGGGTTAGCATAGTTCTCAAGAAAGCCAGTTCCTTCTTGAGTAGAGGTTGTTAGGGAAAGGAAAGCTGGAATGCCCACCATTCTTTAGCTCCCTGTCTTCCATCTCTCTCTCTCTCTCTCTCTCTCTCTCTCTCTCTCTCTCTCTCTCTCTCTCTCTCTCTCTTTCTCTCTCTTACCCCACCACTCCCACCATGATGAAGTCTACCATGTTATGACAGAGCTCTCAGCCCTTACCAAAAGCTGAATCAGTGGGGGCACCTGACCTTAGACTTTGAGCCTCCCAAACTATGTGCTAAATAAATCTCTTCATCTCTTTATAAACCACCAAGTCTCAGGTATTTTGTCATAGCTGTAGAAATCAGTTCATGACAATGGGTGTCTTATATTTTATTTGGAAACTTTTTCCATAAGTAGAGAAGGGAGACAGGCCCCTGGAAGAAGAAAAAGATAGAAAAACTTTTATTATACTTTTTATTACATATTCTTAAACCTCAAACCAAAAATCTCTTCCTCAACACATTTCTTAAAAGCAGAAATTAGGCTCCTTTTATGTTAACGCAAAAGTAGGTGCCAAGTTTGGGGTCTCAGATGGAGTGATTTTAAATCTCAGAAAGAGCTTAGCTGTTTTTGCAAAAAGGAAAGTTGGCAAATGATTAGTGCCGATGTGGCCCAGCTGCTCTTTTGTACTTTGGAAGAAACAATTAAAATGGCTGGGACATTAAATTTTAAAGAGCTGGCTTGTTCATATTCAGAAGATAATTTTTTAAAAGGAGAGTGGTACCTGGGAGAGGAAGGGACATTTTCAAAGAGGATATGGTCTGTGGTCAACCCTTCTGCCTTCTGGATTCTAAATTTTAGAAAAACATTTTAAATAACTCAGAGGTAGACCTTACAGATAAATGTCTGCAGGGGTAAGACGTCCTTTCTTTCTTGGACATGTGCATACCACATGGAAAGTTAAGTGTTTTTTCACCTTTTAGATTATAAAAGCCACAATATGAACAATCAAATAAATCCTGGAAAAGACAGATCTACAACTAGTTTCTTTCTCCATACTGCTTAGCCCCTGTGGTATACTGTGTACTAAAGTTAAAAGAGGAAAAAAAAAAAAAAAGCAAAGCAAATCTCTACCCTGGAGGAAGCTCGAATCTGAACAGGGACCACAGACATGGAGAGCTCACTGAGGAAGGTGCTGTAGGTAACAGTGTGGTGAAAACTGTGAGCTCTGTGATAGGATGAGGGCCCAGAGTCAACTTAGCCCTGCCACTTTGGTGGTGTCTGAGTCTTGATTTCTTTATTAACCCCCTTTTCTTGCTGGAACAAAATACGTGACCCTCACAATTTAAAGAATTGGAGTCTTGCTCTGGTTCACAATTTCAAAGCTTGCAATCTGGGGTTAGCTGACTCCAGGGCAGAAAAATCATGGGAGAAGGACACGGCAGAGGAAAGCAGCTCACCTCATGGTGGCCAGAGAGCAGAGAGCACAGGAAGAGCCAGAGAAAAAAAGAAGGGGCTTGAGACAAGAAAATATCCTTCCAGGGTATGCCCCCAGCTACCTACTTCTGCTAGCCAGGCCCTATCCCCTAATAGCACTTTCAAATATAAACTCATAGTGAATTAACTTGCTTATGAGGTTAGCACCCTTTGACCTAATCAACTTCCAAAAGTCCTGCCTTTAAAAAAAATGAACCTTTTGGGGGAACATTTCTTAAAAATCTAAATCATAACATTTTGCACATTTATGCAAAAAGCTTGCAGTCTGTGGTTAGGATTTCTTCATGAGGTTCACTACAGTAAGTGAACTCAAGTGCTCAACACATTTCCCACCACAGGGCAAATGCTTCATAAGTTATGGCCACTATCATAAGTGTATTATACCTTTTAAGACTTAAGTGAGTACAGAGCAAGGAGACTGTCACTGCCTGGTTGTATAAATGGTGAATGACATGATGATCACCTCCATGGAGCCAGTGAAGCCTTCTTGAGACTTGCCTTCAAGGTGAGGGAAATAGCACAGAGCCTCCAAGAGAACTGGGTGGCATAGCTGTCACATGGAGAATGAAGGTGCTTGGGGTAGCAATGGTGGTGGATCTTATAAACCATGCCAGGTTCTTCTAGAAATATGCAAAAGCCCTGCTGGAGTTTAAAGAGGGCAGGGACATCATGTGCATTTCTTAAAAGATCTCCTAGATAGGGCAGGAAATGAATCAAGAATGAGCAATAAGGAAAACAGGAGCACAACTAAAGGAACCATTCCAGTGACCAATGAAAGAGATAGTGAGCAGTGAATTATGTAGGTGGGCCAACTGGGAATGAGGGTCCAAGAGAAGGACAGGGTGAAGCTGGACTCCTAGGTTTCTGAGCATGAATAGAGGTGTCATTTGCCAAACTGACAGCAAAGATGGAGATGAGGATAGGAGGTAAAAAGATGAAGGTCTGAGATGCACATGGAACATTCAAGTGCAGACGTCTGCCATAAAGTCCAAAAGAAATGGAGACCATGGCCCTGAAAGAAATATCTTCCTCTCTGGAGACAAACCATATAGGTGTCCATTGCAATGAAAAACCTAGATGAGATGGAAAACCACTTGGAGAGACCAGGGAAGGGGTTGGAAATGGGAGCAAAGGATATGGGTGGAAAACAGATTGTAACTTGCAACAGAGCCCATGTCAAGAAGGCTATTGGATCAAATGTCACACTGTGTTCCACAAGAAGTCCTTTAGATTGGGTGGTCATGGATGACCTTACAACGGGAACATCAATGTCAGTCAGTTGAAGGGTTGTTTCAACAAGAGAACTTAATTGCCATGAAGAGCAACAATGGCAACCACGATCTGCTTCTTTCAATAAGAGAAATACAGGTCCTCAAATAGAAACCAGCATTTCAAAAGAAAAGCAGATTCATGGTTTCTTTACAAGACTCTTCCCTGAGTTAATGGCTATGCCTCTGAGTTTGTTCCATGAACCCTAGTATAACTTCAAGATAGTTATGCTATCTCTATAAGATATTTCACCAAGAAAAGTCCATCAATAATCTCATCCTTTAGCCATACATATAGAAGTAGACGTTTCTAGAAAGAACAACACACTGAATCTCATCTCACTCATTATGCAAGCTCACCAAAGGGGGTTTCCATGGGGTTTCCACCATGGAAACCCCCACCTCCAACACTCACCACCTCCACCAGTGTTATTAAGCTCCATAATTTTGAAAAATCAATCAGTATTTATTGATGTGCTAAATATTATGGAGCTTACAATATGCTGAAGCCAATATAACAGTCAGTACACACTGGCCAAAACTATTGTTTAGGATATTCGACATCTCCTACATGACCAGTGTTTGAAAAGTTTGGGAGACCTACACAAGAAAGATCATTTGAGAGTGGATAAGCTCCACAGGAACAAAGATGTAACTTTAGCACCACATGAGTACCTTACATGAAGGAGAGGGGCCCTTCCTACTGTGGAGTAGATTGTGTGGATGAAGGGAGAGTGTTGCTATCATGCGTCACATCTAGAGGCTAGAAGCACATGGAAGATCAAGGGAGACTTTGCAGAAGAACTGAGGCTTGAAATCAGTCTTGTTTCACACTTGCTATGTGTGTGCCCTTCTGATGGTGCATGGGTTCTCTGTCTTAGCCCAAAATCGCATATATGGATCAGGGATGAAATCTATGGGCTTCTCCAGGCACAGCCCCTTACCCAGATGGACACTTACATAAGTTTTTGATATTGATAATAACAATCATATTATAGTGTTCCATTCTGTGCTTTAAAAAAATGCCCACTGTCAGACCCATTTCTCCCTTCCTTTCTCCCACCAAGTCTGAACTACTGTGCTGAAGAGGTTTTCCTGATGGCTCATTTGTGTATTATTTGTAATAACAGATATAAAGGTTACCATAATTATCCATCACCTTGCATCAAGGTTAAGGGCATAGGACAGTTCCATTGAGGTCCCAAACCACTGCTCCTGGCTGCCTGGCAAACTAGCAGGCCACTGGAGTAACTTCACTGACCTCCAGTTGACCTGCAGGATCAATGAACAATTAATTACTATCATCCCACTCTGGGAGATAGCTCACTGCCATTTCTCAATTACGACTGGAAGCGCCCTTGGCTGACAGCTGCCTGTCGGACAAACCAAGCCCATTACTGATTCTAACCAGTACCTCCTATCCCCAACTGTACACACACATGCATGTGCACATGGCCCAACCCACTTCCCCACTACATACGTGGCCACAATCCCACAAGTCTCGAACATAGGTCATAGCAGAAGCCTTTATGAGAACCCATATTCCTGATGGATTTTGGGGGCTCCTTCTACACCAGCATTGTCTAAGCCAGAAGTGGCCCGTTACCAAAGTACAACTCAGAAAGACTTTGTCTACACTATTCTTCCTGTGACATCTCCATAGACATAATCTTTGGGATTTGCCACTGTCACTGTTTCCTACATTTCAGTTCTTCCTGTTCACATCCTAAATCTCTATGCATTTCATCTTCCCCAGATGCTCTGACCATATAGCTTAAACCTTTCCTGGCCCTTCCCCACATAGCAAAATGACCTCAGAAATCCAATCCTTTCAGGGTCCCCAGTAAATGACTAAAGCAAGACTGATCAATCCAATCTAAGGTTTTTCAAGGCTGCTGATATCTTCAGCTAACACTGCTGTAAATAATCAACATATTTAATCTTAAATTCAAAAGAGTAAAAATGCTGGAAGCTTTGGGGACTGTGCTGCTGCCTACAGGTTAGAGTGGCCTGTTTTGAACACACAGATTCTTCAAACCCTCATATCTTGCTAAGTATAGTTTCCCACCTAATTTCCACAATGAACTCTCTGAAAACTCTTCATTCTATTGGAAAGAGCCACAAATACATTAGCCAAGATTTTTTTCATTGTGAAGAGCAGAAACACAGCTAAAAGAAGGAAGGAAGGAAGGAAGGAAGGAAGGAAGGAAGGAAGGAAGGAAGGAAGGAAGGAAGGAAGGGAGGAAGGGAGGAAGGAAGGAAGGAAGGAAGGAAGGAAGGAAGGAAGGAAGGAAGGAAGGAAGGAAGGGAGGAAGGAAGGAAGGGAGAGAGAGAGAGACAGGGGGAGGAGTTATATAGACTCACCTGAAAAACCACATGTACATCTGAAGCAGGAACTGCAGGATCCAGGTTCCTAAACAAACACATTGGAGCTTGATCTCTGATTTCTTCCCAGGTGAGATCTCTCCTTGAGGACCCACCCAACAGTCAAATGTTTGTTACCTATGCAGATAGCAGTTTTTATTGACATAGGAGCAGCTAGTTCTGAGACAGATCCCAATAAAAATCCCAAGATCATGTCTTTTGGTCAAAGCTGAGTCAACTCCCATCCTTGAACCAATCACATTGGCCAGATGCCTGGAACATTAATTACAGAATATGCCTCTGCTTCTCAATCCTGATCCCTAACACTCAGAGTAGATCCAGCCCGGGCCAGTCATGGTTCCTGCTAACTGTATAAGGTGAACACACTTGGCCAGCCCAAAGTTTGACTTAAGAAAATCAGTTGCTATTTAGAAAAAATGGCCAATTCAGGATTTCTGGTTCCTCATCAGAAATCAACATCATCTGAACTTAATAACATATAGTATGCACTGATCTGATTGGAGGATGTGGCATGTGGCAAGTTCTCACCAGTATTAGAGTTACTAAAGCATACTTATGATCCTACTCCTTATGTCTCCTTTGCCCCATGCCCAGAAGAAAGCAATATCAGAGTAAGAATCTCTTGCCTTTTTCCACATCATCATCACATGATCCTCCAGCAACTCATGTGCTTGGTGAGATCATGAGAGCCAAGCAATCCCTAGGCCACATTTTCCAGGGGCAAAGTCCCCAAATGGCACATGGGTATGTCTTGCATTTGCCTAGCTTCTCACTTGCCTACCTCTCTCCTTCCTTTCCAGTCCCCATCACCAGAGAGGCTTGGCTCTCTTTCAGAGGTATGTGGCTTCGTATGCAAGCTAGGACTGGACGGCTAGTTGGAAGGTTTTGCTGTCCAATTTTAATGGAGAGACCAGTGCTTCAGGTACTATCATTGACCTTTTGATCCCATTTAGCTCTTAATTGGTTAGAATCAAGAGAAGAGAGAAAGTGAGTAATTTGCACATCTACCTCTTCAAGTACTGCAGTAGCAATTATTAATACTATTACTATTATTATTATGTGGGCTCTTTCCCAAATTCAGAATTAAGCAGCCAGAGAAACTGCAGTTGTGGTCTCTTATTTTCTCTCCCTAGGTGAAGCATCTGCCCTGAACATCCCCTTACTGGGGGGTGACAGCTTGTCCTCAGCAGAGAACACAAAAGTAATTGGAAAACACTGTCTCCAGCCTGTAGAAGCACACCAGTCCCTTGGGCTTGGGCACTAAATCATAGCAGAAGACTGTATATCTGCCTAGAGAAGGAGGAAGCAATTGAAACCCAGTATTTAAAAGCAGTCTCAGATTTATTCTCCCTCTTGACAGCCTACAAAACATTGGAGAATAGTCCTTGCCTTTCTCTGGACAGTAAAACAGGATGCATTGTTCAAAAATTGGCCCTGAGAAAGTTCGTTGCTCACTCTCAGGTGACCTCCCCAAGGATCAAACATTGTAGGCCCAAATTTACAGTTTTTACAGCTTTCTGTTTCTACACATTTGTTAAGAAAGTAGTGTCTTTCCCAGATTCCCATTAGAAACATCTCACTAACTTAACTAGCCTCGTTTACTTGGTGCCCCATCCTTCCCCACCATATTCTATCCCAATGTTTCCAGAAAGGATTTCTATGGTCAAGTATTTTGGTTTGCTTCCATTCAGGAACCTTCTCTATTGTTTGGACATTAGTGAACAAAAATCCACAGTTCTCAGCCAATTACCTCACCCCCTAATCTGACTTTGGAAGTTTGCTGGCTCCATGTCAAGCTGATTACAGGTGACAGGCAATCAGTCACTGTAACCTGTCTGTATGCAGGTGAGCCACACCACCCCCAAGGCCAGTCTCAAGTCAACAAGCAGTTGCGTCATCTGCACCTCTCTGTCTGAAGAACCAGGGGGAAACACAGGGCACTGATAACCTCACTCCTAGTTTTGCAACAGGAGCTCTCCTTACTGTTGACAATTAACTTGATCTAAGAGACCCACATAAATCAATCACTACAGTCAAAAAGAAAAAAAAAAGTTCTTGATCTACATTGGTAAATGTATAGACAAGGTCAGTGGCCTGGGTTTATAATTTTGCTTCCTGAGATGAGAATCTAGGGAGGAAGTTGGCATAGTAGATCAGAGACATTTCTAAAGAATATAATTTTCAGAGGCCCATGCTGGGCAAGGTGTCTGCCATAGAATTTTCCTGCCCTCAGCTATGTTACTTAGTTTGGCCTTCAGGCTTTTGGCTCAATACACAACCTGGTGCCCCAGGTCCACAGACTTGGGTTTCTCCAAGGATGCTCCTAGATGCAGGACCTTTGGGCAGGTTGTGCCTCTACCCAATTTCCCCTTCATCTTTTTTTATTTCAGTATTACCCTTTTCTTCTCTGCTTCCAATTAGGTGCCAACCTGGACAACTCTTGGCCTGGAAATTGAGCTTCCTGCTGGATCAAAGACTCTCCAGTGTTCTCCAGTAGGGCTCGTATTCATTTTCTAGGACTGTCCTAAGTACTATAGACTAGATGGCTTAAACCACAGAAATTAATTTCTTGCAGTTCTGGAGACCAAATGTCCAAGATCAAGGTCTTGGTAGGGTTAGTTCCCTGTAAAAGCTGGGAGGGAGGTCTGCTCCAAGACTCTGTTCCTGGCTTGAGGATAGCCTTCTTCTGTCTCTTCATATGGCTTCTCCCCTATCCATATTGTTCTGCGTCATAGCTCCTACTTTTCCTTTTTGCTTTTTTCGTAACACCCACTCTAATGAGCTCCCTTTAACCTCATTACCTCTCTTAGGTCTTATCTCCTAATAAGGCCCCATCCTAAGGTAGTGGAGATTAGAACTTCAACAGAGAAATCTGAGGAGAGCAAAACTCAGCCCAAACAGAGACCTGTCAGTTAACGCCTATCCTAAGATATTAACTGACTTTATTTTTCTCCCACCCTCCTCACTGATGCAGGAGCAGTGTCTGATTCTTCCCTGTTGATCCAGTGCCTGGCATAAGTGCTTCTCACATTTGTTCCTGATTTTATGTGTCCACTCCTCTCATCCTGTCCTTGCGTTTGGCACACTTCTTGCTCCGGAAGGTGTGAGTGCTGATGGCCGCAGGGATGTCTGAGCTGCCCAAAGTGGAGGGGTTGTTGGAGGTATGCTTGGAGCCTGGCTGCTATTGGCAGCACTTCCATAGTGACTAGCCACATCCTTTCCATCTGCCTCACCTCCAAGACAGCTACTACTTCTGGGGACGTGTGTCCCTCCTTGGCAGAGTGCACATCAAGCTAATTCTCTGGCTGTTTCTTAATCTACTCAGTGGTTCCAGGAACCCAGCCACATGCTTTAATGGGCCCTTGTCATTAGAGGCTTGGCAACCGCTCCCACTCTGGGGCTTCTCAAAGCCCAGGAGAATTGGCCAAAGGCTGAGAGGCACCAAGGCCATTTTCAAAAGCAAAAGGGCAGCAGGATCATAGTTGGACATTTTTTTAAACCTGCATTTGTTTAGTAAATAATGTATGTTAATGCAATATATGCTATATTATGCAATAATTATGGAAACAGCTTGATTCTCCTATTCCAGACTCCTCTTGTCTTCCTGAAGCTGCTCAGCAGGAAGCTGCATCCCTCCAGCTAAGGACTTCTTTACTGGTCCATGAAAGTTCAGCAAATGTTGGAGGTCAGCCTCTGCCCTCCTGCCTTCTCTTGAGTTGTCTGCCCACCCTTCTCCCACCAAAGCACCCACTCACGTTTTCCATGGACCCTCCTTAGAGCATAACACCTCCCTGACCCCACTGGCCTGTGGTTTTCTTCAGAAGTGTGATGTACCTCATCCCCTGTCATTTTGACCCCAGATGACTTACAAGGGGGCATTGTACTGCAATTGTTTCCTATATCAGTTTTCCAAGTAGATCATAGAGTTACAGAGGCTGCTTTCTACTGTTTCTTCCCTGGGGCATCAGAAAAATGCTAGAACTAAGGCAGAACTATTCTGACCTTGAGGTGTACTTGCTCAGCCATGTGAATGGGGCAGAGAGGTGATTGAATTCAGAGACGCATGAGGTGATGGGAATGGTTTGATTCTGGAATGAGGTGGTGTCATACATTTTTCTAAACTCATCAAACTGTACCATTAAAACATACATCTTATGTAGGCAAATTATTCTTCAGCAAGGTTAAGAGCAAAAACATAGGCTGACCACAACAACACATAGAACCAGATTTTCCTCATATTTTGACAGTGCTGAGGCTTCACTGCATCCTCATAAGATACCTGTTCTGACAATCAATTATTGTGACTTAGTGAACCATCACACCTGTTAAGATGTAGGCTTGTTAGATATAGCACAGAATCAGTTCAGAACAACACTTTTTTTTCAGATTTTTTTCTATCCCTGTATTATCAGAATTTTTTGTTCTAACAACAGATTTAAAAAAAAAATTTGCATAAGACACATTTTACTCATACAAAATGGCCCTAAGCCCAGCACCAGGCCACTGGTTTCATATCCAACAAACTGTGTGGTCTTAGCAGCATGCTCCTCGTCTGAAGCTCTCTCTTTAACTATGAAATGAATCTTCAGGCTGGCTAGTCTGTGGCATTTCTTTTAATTCTACAACTCAGTAATCAGGCTGCACCATACTTGTGAGATCATGAAGTCATGAAGTCACTGGAGAACTGGGTGCTGGTGATGGGTGATGTCCATCACGCTTCTGACACCTGCCTGACTTTTTACTAGTCCATTCCTGCCTCTTGAATTCTTTTTTCACCTTTCATTTTATTTCCTGAATTCTTTTGTAGTGAAGACACTTTCTTGCTTGCTTTTGACATTATTGGGGGAACTCAGTGATAGAAAATTTTGTGTAGATCCCATAGATCCACCAGTTTTCCAAATAACACCCCTCCCTTATGGGAGTTTGTGTCTATCAAATGCTCACTAGGGATCAGATGCTGAGGATTTTAAAGCTTCATATGATTTGCTTTTCATAATTCTGTGTGGGAAGTTATATTTCAAAGAAGTTAGAGGGACTTGCCCAAAGCTTATCAGCCCAGGCATGGTGCAGCAGGATTGAGAAAGGGCCATCCTGCTACATACTCCATACGTTTGTCTGTAATGTCATTCTTCTTCCTTAAAGCACAAGCTCCTTCTGCAAAATAGTAACACTATGTTCTCTTTTCTTTATTAAGAGGAAACAAAACATAAGATGACAAGATGGAAATGCTCCTTTTAGTACAAAATGACTGGTAGGAAGACTCACAAGAGGTTGTTTTTTAAAAATTTTTTATGATTTTACCTGAAATCTTATAGTTGCTGGGACCTGGAAAGGATAAGTATTAAAATGGCAATCATCCAGGAGCAAAAGCAAGTGGCTTCTAAGGCAGATCTTGCCTATTATTCATAATCCCTAAAAAAATCACAGTGATGCCCAGAGTATTATTTGTCAGACTCATATTTGTCATTGAGAGGCAGTGAACCCACTATTAAAATCCTACAACTGGGAGGATCTTATAATCTCTGCAAGTGATCACAGCTATTAATATTTTAATGTTTTGCTGCAATCGTTTTGCTATATATCAAGAGGAATTTTGAGCTATTTCATAGAAGAAGAGATAGGTGGTATAAAGCCAGAGTACTCCACAATTCAGCACTAAGTCATGTTAATAACATCAATATGATGCTTGGTCTGAATTTTCTTGAAAAACAATTATAATTTTAAAAACAAATCATAGGAGATAAATACAGTTACAGACTTGCAATAAGGGAGGCTACATTTCCCTGTGCCTTGGAACCAGGATAATAAAATATTGCTTTTGTGGAGCACCTTTCTAGGAAGGAGAGCTCATAAAACTTTTATTGTACTTATATTTGCTCTACTAATGTAATCATTTAATCTCCCTCCTATTTTGTTTTAAGGCATCTTTACTGCTGTGTGGCAGGGACCCCAAACTAATCGTGTTTGTAGACAGTATCAAGCTATCTTCTTGTAAGGGCCTGATTTTCTGAGGAAATTCAACAATGAAAACAATCCCATGACTTTTCCCTTTATCAAAAAGCATTCTTAGGGTTTCATAGGATTGTAACCAGTGTCCCTATGAAGCAACCAGCCTGTTGTGCTGATTACCTTATCTGCTGTCTTCTCATTCATTCTGAGTTACACAGGGGCCGTGAGAGAGTAAACACTACCCCCCACCCTGACCTTACCTTTTCACCTCTTCCTAATCTTCCTGTGGGGGCCCCTAGCAACTGTTCTGCCCCTAGAACCCAGGTAGAAAGTGGAGGGATGTGAACTGAGGCAAAGCAATTGGTCTTTTGACCAATATCCACCAAGAAGAGAGAATCTGGGAGGCTTCATTCTGAATCTTTCTCAAAGTCAACTGTCTGTCCAGATGCTATTCACTGTCTACCAGGGAAGACATAGCATCATGGAGGCAAAGCATATCCACCCCTCAGATTCCTCTGTTCTTCCCTGCGGAGCCAAGCACCCCCATCTGAAAGCAGTGTTGGGGTTTTCAAGGAAAGATGTGTCAGTCAGACAGTTGCCACATAGCTGAGGGGCGGGAGCACCTGAGAACTTTCGGATCCAGAGGCAGCTATGTGTGGACGCTGCTCCCGACTGACTTACCCACAAGAGATGCCTCTCTGCCAGTACCAAGACTTTATCCTTTTAGCAGTTAATGACAAGAGAGAAAAGATACAATTACCAGCAGTTTATGGGCCAGGAGAGCATTTCCAAAGCCAGTGCTCAGAAGTGTCTAGTCATTGTTCGCAGTTCTCTCTCCCGATAAAGCTGGTTATAGCTCCTGATCTGATTGGAATCTCATACCCATGGCTCCCTCCTGCACTCCGCCCCTGGACTGGATAGAAGCCCAAGGGGCTAAATATATGGTTGCCTGGATGAATGAACAGATAAAAGAATATTTTCTCATGGAATTATTATTCCAGGATCAGAGCAACCTAATGAGATGTGTGAGTCGTGTGATCATCCTCTCTTTAATATAGGTGAAACTGAGATACAGAGAAATGTAGGGTTATCCAGAGCATAACTAATATCAAGTTAGAACTCAGTGTTATTTTTACCCTGGAGGACAAGTGAGAAGCAGGTGAGTCAACAGTCCACGGGCCATGTCTTGATTGTGTATGTTTTTAGCTGGGTCATTTCACCAGTAAGTAATCAGCCTGCTCGGCTTGCTAGCACAGATGTTGTCCCCTCTGCGTTGCTCCACCCACTCATCTCCGTGCTCCCATGTTGTCTTAGAACCACTATTTCCTCCATGTTGCCTTCCTGAGAACCTCACATGATTCCCCCTCTGCCCTTCCCTGGCCTGCTATGGGTGTCTCCATAAGACTGTGCATATTTTTCTGTCTTGACTGATCACCTCTGATAGACAGTCAGCTTCATTCCCAGGTTCACTTTGTAGTATCCACAGCCCCAGCCCAGGGACACACAGAGCTTACCTATACCACCACTCCTCCCATGCACCTCCAGGGAAAGTCTGGTTGGAGGAGGAATTTGCAGCATGTATTTTGGGGAAAACTGAGACACCTCCAACAGTTGTTCCTATTGCTAGAATAAGTAAAAGAAATCAAGAATCAGATAACAAAGGAGAATAATTATTTTGTATGACATCTTGGACCTCACTATGTTTGATATTGCACTAGTAAATTCTTTGACCCTCTCCTTTCTTTCCATTATTCTCCAAAGCTCAGATTAATTATAGGCAGAAAAAACAATTTTTATTCATTTAAATAAAAAGGCTGTCCTTCAAATTATATTTTTCTAATCATATGTTTATTGTTCAAAATATATTAATATCTCTTCTGGAGTTTCTTTCTTTGCTCTCTGAATATTACAGTGGTATCTTGGTTCATGAACTCAATTCTCTCTCTGATTCTGGTTGCACACTGAACCAGACAAGAACCAAATCAAATTTTTCCATAAGGTCAACATTGAACCTAACCATTGAAGTTGATTTAGTTCTTGTCCAACTTGGATTGTGACCAGAATTGTAGAAAAAAAATCAAGTTCCTGAACTGAGGTACTACAATATTTAGAATAATTTCAGTGGCTGTAATTTTTATTCTTGCTGGTAGATTTGACCAAGTGATAATAACATAGTCAATGCATGAATATTTTACAGGTTCAGAAAATTATAACATTTTCTGTATTGATTTTCAGAATTAAAGCTTACAACTAAAGAAAATGGTAAATAATATTAGGGTCAAAAATTTGATGTGATATTATTTTTCTCTTTAAAATAAAAAAAGAAAATGTATTACATAAAACACAAGATATTCAGAAAGTAAATATGTCTAAACACAAACTATGCTAAATAATTTAAAAATTCATAATAAAATGCCACAAATAACAGCATCACATTTGCTAACATATAAACAATCATTTTTTGATTTAGGTATCTTGCTTTGATAAAGATATTCAGAGAATATCTATTTGGCATATAGTACTTTTATGCTCATTATTTATTTTATTATAAAATATCATAGCACTTGATCCACAAGATGTTTCTTTTACAAAATTGAATCATATTGATGATTTGCCTATGCACTGCACTGTAATCTTTATTTGAATAACTTGCCTACAAATTGTATAGTAAATAAGTTCAGGGCTGGGGATTTAGCTCTGTGCTGTAAGCGCCTGCCTGGCAAGTGCACAGTCATGAATTCAATCCCTGGTACCAAAAAAAAAAAAAAAAGTAAATAAGTTCAAACTGATTAAGATCTGTCAAAAAATTTGACATGATAATAAAGGAAAAAGACAGGATGGGGAGGGTAGTTTGAATCTGATCCAAAAGCAAATGTCTTAGTTGCTTTCCTCCTCATTCCAAGGACAAAATTCCTGTCTTTGCAATTTAGGGGAAAGAGGTTTACTTTGGTGCACAGCTTCAGAGGTTTCCATCCATGGTCAGCTGGATTAAACACAGAAACAGCAGGGTAGAAGGGCCTGGGTGGAGGAAAGCTGCTCATCTCATTATGGCAAGGAAGCAGAGAGAGAAGGCAGTGAACCAGGTCCAACCTCCTAACTGTGAGCCAGATATAGCACTCCTATAATCCAGTCTCCTCCCACAAGCCCCAACTCTGTGGGCTTTGAGGGGACATTCCTCACGCAAACCACAACATCAAGCTAAGAGCCAAATTCTGGACCAAACTTGAGCTGCCAAAGCAATTGCTTTAGAAGGTGTGGATTTCAACTCTCATTTTTATGTGCTAGCCATGAGCAAATTACAGTCACCTTGCTATAGAATTTTAACAAACATTCAGAAATGCTACAAGTCTTCAGGTACTAAAGTTATTAAAAAATAGTTATGGTATCCAGTGCCTCAATTTGCAATCTAATGAGAGCCAATGCATTAGAACAACAAGGGCAAGCAGAGAGGTCTGCAGGGCCACATGCCACAAAGAAAAGTGTTGTCACATCTCTCAGGCTTAATGGGGCAAGAGGGCTAATGAACAAGCACTGGGTTTCAGGAAAGATCACAGGATTAGTGCCAACCTTCACAACCCCTGGGGTAAATTCCAAACTTCTTATTGTATAGATAAGACAGGTGAAAAGCTGGCCAAGGGCACACAGCGGGAAAGATGAACACAAGATGTTTCTTCTCTACATGGCTCACTGCTATGTCCTCATGCAGCACTGACCACTCACAGAATATCAGGATTGGGGTCTGAAGTCCAATACAATGCTAATTTCACTACACAAGGCTGCCTTCCCTTTATTGTAAAGTAAGGCATTTTCTAAGGTCAGCTAAAGC
Source organism: Hydrochoerus hydrochaeris (assembly GCA_004027455.1). Taxonomy (NCBI): domain Eukaryota; kingdom Metazoa; phylum Chordata; class Mammalia; order Rodentia; family Hydrochaeridae; genus Hydrochoerus; species Hydrochoerus hydrochaeris. The sequence continues at coordinate 45,375 of PVLA01006211.1, read as the reverse complement.
AAAGTACCTAGCATAGTCTTGGAGAATTGTGGGTAGGACTCTGAGAGTTTTGTGTTTACTGAATGAGGCAAAGGGGCCATGCAAATGAAAGAAGGAAGAGGAGGACAGGGCAGAGAAAACATCAGAAGCATGCCAAGCACAGTAGCCACTGATGACAAAGGTTTTGTCATTTCAAGGATAAGAAAGATGAGGTCAAAAGATATGTGGTCTTTTACCCCAAATTACCCAACGAGTGGCCACCCAGCTGTTGAACACAGGGACTTTACCTGAAGAAGACACCAAATACCAGCCAATGAGTAGAGTTAGGAATCCCAGGACACTGATAAGCTGAGATTTCTCTTCTCTGTGTACATCTAGGTCCTGCTAGAATGCTTAGTCTTTCTGTCTTTAACCAAATATTGATCCCTATTAAAATACACTCACATATAGGCACACACACACACACACACGAGCTGACATTTAAATTTCTTGAAAGCTTTACCTTAGAAGGAATAGACTTTAAGCTCTTATCAAAATCTGTATATTAACAGTGGGTGGAGTCTGGTCTACCTCGTCTTCACCCTGTTGAAGAAGGGATTCCCTATCTCAGGATTTGATGATGGCCAAGTAGACAGATGTGGTTGGGAGCAGTTGATTAGTCACGTTGACAGCCCTGGAAAGGGGGACATAGCACACTGTGAAAGACCACGGAGGTTGCATTTGAAAGCAGTGTAAACCGGCAGGGGTGTGGAAGGCAAACCTGACAGTAGAAAGAAGGTGAGGTGACTCTGGTCCTGCAGGAGGATGATTAACATGTTTGAATAATGTTACAATCCAGCAGAAAAGAGAAATGCATTCAGTTGAGGGCCAAGTGGTATACCATTAGCTCAGTATAGGTGAACTCTGTGGGTGGGAGCCCCCTTGGCTGAGGGGCATATCTGGCGATAGCAGGAGACTCCATTGTTTGGCCACCCTGGTCCTACGATGTGGAAAGATATCAAGATCCACATGGGAGTTTGGATCTTATAAGACAAAATGAGACCATGAGGTGACTGGTGCAGAGAGAAGGAAGGGGCAAGTCCACAGTGTTGCCCAAGATGGGCTCATTCCCCCGGGATGTTGAAAGTACCACACAAAAGCCAGTTACATACAAAAGCCTTAACAGCCACTAGGGAAAATTCAGAGACATGGAAAAACACTAAAGTGGGAGTAAAACAGGAAGTGATGAAACTATAGACCAAGATCCCAATCTAATGTTAAACTGATCACTAATCCCACTGAGTTACTGCCAGCAGCTTTCACCAGGTGGTGGAATCTGAGTGAATGGTGCTCTGTGTGGTTTTTTTCCTAGCCTCCAAAATGATGAATTAGCATTACTTTTTAAAATCTTAAAGAAAAGGTAGAGTGAATTTACAAACAAAAATTACATTAGATTCAAGGACTGAGAGGAGAGAGAACAAGGCCAAATGCTAGTAAACAAGCCCAGTCTCGGAACCAGCATATGCATGGGCCCCCGCCAGACTGGGAACAACCAGACCCAAGCCTCTCCCCAGGAGTCATGCCATTCTCAGACTGGGGAGAAGAGAGAAGAAGACCACATCAGCAAGCAAACCCAGTCTGGGAACCAGCACCATGCGCAAGCTGTCCCTGGACTGGGACTAGCCAGACCCCAGCCCCTTCTAGTGCACGGAGTGACAAAGAAGAAGTACCACCACCACCACCACCCCTGGTGACCATCTTATCAAGAGAAACACAGGCTGTGATGATAGCTATAGAGATGAAATGCAGTTGGATGCCTGTGGTGCTTTGGTGTTTCACTAACATTGCAGGTCTAGGGCCAGTGGTCTAACCCTAGGTTCAGAGGATAGTAGTACGCAGTGTAGCATCTAGGGGGGTCTCCTTCTGAGGGCTGCAGCCATTGTTGATTCCCTATGGTCTTGTTTTGAAGTCCTATTGTTCCCATTGTTTTGTTGGGTTGGGTTTTATTCTCTTGTTTTGTTTGATTATGTCAAACTGATGGCAGTAGCAGCTATTCCTGCTGAAGATAGCAAGATATATTATAGTAGCAATTTTGGATTTACTATAGGCTTGTTTTGAAGTCCTTTATTGCATTCATTGTTTTGTTTTTATTGTTTCTATTCTGTTCTGTTTGATTTTTACTTGTTCAAAGTTACCTGCAGCTATTTTGAAGACATCAAAAGGTATTATGGTAACTATTGTTGATTTTGTAATGCTTTGAAGTCCTGTATCTCTTACACTGGTTTGTTTTGATTGGGTTTATTTTGTTTTATCCTCTTTAAAATAAAATTTAAAAATTACTACACTAGCCTCATAATTGCCCATATATTTACCTTCACTTGAAGGTCTGTATTTCCTCACACAGCCTAATTTATTTTCATCTCAATATCAAGAAAGTCTGTAGCACTTCTTGTAAGACAGATCTAGTGGAAATGAACTCTTAGCGTTGCTATTATAATGCCTTAAGAGAATATTATTTGGGTAAAAGCAAACATAGAAACCAGACTTGGCTGTCTCAGGTGTGTGGGGAAAACTTCAGAGGTAAAAACTGCAAGCCCAGAGGTCACACCATCACCACACTGAAAAGATGCTACTTTAGAAACAAGAAAACCACACTGAAGAGCCAATATGATGAAGAAAAAAAAAAAAAAGATCCAATTCTCAGGAGCCAGAAGGAACACCCAAGAGAACTGTCTTAGTCACTAGGGAACCATAGGAGTCACTTCCTCCTTGGCCCCTCTTCCTTCAGTTAGGAGGCTGAGGAGGGCTGAATTACATGAAAGACCACAAAGCCAGGTACCTTCAGCATCTGGGTCACCATAAGTGATCATGGCCATGAGGTGGGGACTGCAGCCTCCAGGGTGTGAGAGGGCCACCACTCTCACACATTCCCATTCAGAAATGCATCTTGAAGATAATAGAGCTTTTGTTTATTTAAGAATAACTCCCCACCTTTATTTTTATATGAAATCTCCTGATGTTTAGCTTCTGACAACAAATTCAGTTTAAAACAAACCAATCAAGAGACAAATCAAAATGGCCATGATAAAAAATGGTCCAAAGAGACTTGTCCATTACCAAGTCTGATCAGGCCACCAGTTCATAATGTCAGAATTATGCGACCCTTGACATCTCTTCTAGCTCTGGAACTTTGCAGTTAAGTGGAAATTGCTTGCTTCTCCTCTTGTTTCATGCCATGTACCACAGGAAGGGCAAACATAGGTGCTTTCCATCTTTGCAATGCTGCTACTGAAGACAACAGGTGACTGTGAATCTCAAGCTGGTCGATTCTTCTCCCGCTCTATACCATGGCCATAGCTGAGCTCTCCCTCTGCTGTTTAACATGGCCGGGCATTTCATGCTTCCATTCCGCTGCAGTCCTCCGTGTCAGCTGATGACCTTTGTCATACCCCAGTGCCTTAGGGTATGTTAATGAGAAGAGCTTTTCTTTCCAAACTATATGGATTAACATGTACTATATTTTCATGTCACAAATCAGATATGTGCAGTAAAGTCTCGGTTATAGGGGAACAAGAGGTTCTGGAAATATTTTTTTTTAAATTGTATAAGTATGAGAAGGGTCATCAGATAATATCAGCTTTTACAGATTGGGTTGCTCAGAGGGAGTCTATAAAACACTCTCCACTGAGACTCAAAAGGAGTATTGATTTTTCAGGAGCAGAGGGGGTCAAAATTACATGCCTTGCACAACACAGCCACTGTTCTGCCATTCTGGATCTTTCTAACAAAGGACAAAGTCAGGAAAAGGCAAAAGATAGAGGTGGAAAAGGGGACAAAGGGAAAGGTATTATTTGGCCTCAGAAAACCTTCCCTGGCCTCAGCATGGAGGCAAAGGGAATCTCTTCAGTAAAACCAGAACCTAGTTTCCTGTAGTGGCTGCTGCAGTTGACAGCTGTCCCTGGGGATGTCCGCTTTGTGTCTGCAGGAAGGCAGTGGGAAAGGTCACCACAGGGCGGGCTGTGGCCTGATGGCTTCGGCAGTCAAAGATTTCCCAGGTTGATTCACCTGCCCCTGCAAGTACTAAAATGCTCAGAAGCACCAGACATTTCCACAGTCCAGCAGGATCCTGATGTCCTCGTGACCAGAATATAGATGCTTGCAGATGCCTTTTGCACTGGAAGGACAGGCAAATGGAAAGGGAGGAGGGGGGTCACTCTTATGCTGTTGCAAAAGCTGACCCAGCACAAGTGTCTACCTTGTGGACCTGGTAGAGGTCTTATGCTCAAAGAGATGGGAAAGGCTCCCTCAGGGAAGAAATGGGATTTGCAAATCAGAGGGCATTTTCCTAGGGGTTGCACCCAGGAAGATACAGCAGTACCTCAGCTCTCGAACATTTTTGTTTGTAAACAATTAGGTTCTCAGACAAAAGCGTTTGGCAAAATTTTGTTTTTGTTTGCAAACTCTACATCAGGCCACAAACACAACTGTGGTCCTCTTTCCTACACAACCACAGATGTGGCCAAATTAAGTTTGTGAACCAAGGCACCACTATATCAGAATGAGTTATAGAAATAGCACTGGGGCATAGAAACAGGGCAATGGCAAGTGAGCAATGTCGTTTTAATTCTCACTGCTTGCTAGAAGTGAGGAGATCCTGTTTTACCTCCCTGCTAGGTTCTGCCCCGTTGACAACTAGATCCTATTTGTTTTAAAAGGATCAAAGTCTTAGCTACTAAACCCAAAGTGTAAGACTGGTCTGGAGAGCCATGCAGGGTTCCTACCTGCCACCCCAAGTACAACTGACATTCTCAGGCCTGAGTGGAGACTTTGAGAATTGGAAAAGGAAGCGTATTCTTGAGACTGGAAAGCACTGGGGGAGGACTAGGAAGATGGGGCCAATTTCCCTGAGCTTTTATGGATTCATCCTGCCTCAGGAAAGCACAGCCTAACAGACAGAGACTCTAGTTGATCCCATCAAACAGCCTTGAGGAGCAGGCTCTCACCAGGAGTTTGCTCTAATAGTGTTCTACCACATGGCCCCATGAAGGAGAGGGAGATAAATATTTCCCCAGCCCTCACAGATATGCTACAGCGCAGGGCTGGGCCATTTGAGAGGTCACAGCTGATGTCAAAAGGGCTAAACTGTAAGGTTAGACACCAGCTTAAAACAGAGCAGCCTGAAAATAGATGCCAGTGTAAAACAGACAGATGGGTCATCCATGTGAAGAGCAGGGTAATGCTGTCAAGAAAGGGAAGGTCATGAGAAGGAGCTGGGAAAAAGGTCAGGTTCTTTCAAACACAGACCCTATTTGAAAAACAATCATTACACTTCTTAGAAGTTCCTCAGTGGTTCTCTTTCCAAAAGCCCAGTTTCCAAACTTGGCATCTGGACACTGAGCATATGTAGATATGAGAAAGTCACCAGTTAGCAGAAAAGAGCCCCAAATAAGCACCCCTTGAAGACTACCCCAAGGAACTGGCCAGGAAGTCTCTACGCTCCGAATGACCACAGTAATGAGGAAGGAGGTCTGGAAGGTGTAGTGTGATCACAGACTCAGTGCTTCTGGGGAAGAATGAGACAGAAGTGGGTAAGAAAGCTCTAGAATTAAGAGAGGCCTAGCTTTATTTGTGGCTATGGGGGGAGGGGGAATTCTGGCCCAGACACCAATGTCCCACACACTGAGCTTCTAAGATTGTCTAAGCATGTCTCTTCCAAGGGACAGACCGGGAATCTGAACACAGAAGTCTTCAGGGCTTGATTTGTATACAAGCTGACGAAGACTGCAACATCTTTCCAGCAGCCCATGAAGGCTGAGTCCCAGGGCACTGCTCAACCTCAGATCCCCTAAAAGCAGAAGAAACTCTCAATTTAAGGAGATAGCTGAACTCCTTTCCTACCCTAGAATTCCGTGATGATGGAGGTTCTCCCCAGCCTGAACATTCAGGAAAACTGGAATGGTCATAAAGACAAATTGGGTCAATAAAGAAGTAAGATTCAAGGAGAAGCTGGGGTTTTTCTGAGTGAAGTAAGACACTTCATACAACAGTAATTCTGTTCCTCCACATTTCTTAATTTGGTAAAAAAAAAAAAAAATCACTTCAGTCCTCTTGCTAAAGACCCACCCTTTTCCTGAGTAACTCTTTCCCAGCAATCCTTTAAGGCTCAAACCTGAACTGGAGCTAAAATATTTATAAGGAAAAACTATTAGCAAAGTTCATTAATTAAGGTTATGTTTACACTTCCATTACCAACCAACAGCAGTCTTTGATTAACTAAGTTCTTCTTTGCCACTGGTCATTAATGCCAGTTGTGGAAAGATTAAAGACTTCAGATTCTTGGAGTTGTTTCTGGTTGCTCAGCCTCACGTCACTGCCCTTACTCCAGCCAGTCTCTTCTGAACAACCTGACCACCAGGAAAACTCAGAGCTTGCTGCAGGGAATTAATGGTTCCCTGTTAGAGCATCACTCCAGCCAGAACCTCAGTGGTACTCTGGTTTGTGGGGATTAACCTAGTCTCTTCTATTAGTAATTCTCTTTCCCCTATGTATCAGGGGATCCTCAGCCTTCCCACCACCCTCCCAAGCAGAAAGAATGAAGTTTCTAGAGTTTCAGTCAAGTTTAAAGACTGACCATCACAAAGGCAGATCATCCTGCAAAGTTTCCCTGTGTGAAAGACAGAAAATGGAGCTTTGGCCTTCTTTACAGCTCCAAAACCTCCTAATTTATCTCCAAAAACTCTTAATTTATCTACTCAAAAATGGAGTGAGATTCTAATATGGAAGGGACTTCCCAGTGTCATGCAGTTGGGTTAGGAACCCAGGCTGGACTCCTCACTCTCCATGTCTGTTTTCATTACACTGTGTGTTCTTACTGAGGTGCACTATATTGGCAGAAAATACTAGAACCTACTAAAACTAAGACCTCACATAGTTTAGCAAGGAAAAGATTCAGAGTAAATTGAGAAATCCAGAAGAAGAGGTGCTCTGAAAAGTTCACTCATGTCCCTCCCTCCACATTGAGTGACACAGAGCTCCACTTTATAAATTAAGACACTATACTTCACAGAGGTTAAGATGTGCCCAAGGTCACATGCTATGGTTTGTGTCCGGGTGTCTCCCCAAAACCTCACACAGTCATAGGGTATTTTTTTAGAAGTGGCTGAATCTAGAGTTTGTGATTGGTTCAGGGTTCAATGCTAGGATTAAGGGTCCTGGGATTAAGGGTGGGCAACTGCTGGATCACCACTGATTGGACTGGCACTGCCCTAATCCCAGTAGACTAGATATAATATAAGGAAAAGAAAGAGGCCTGTCTTTGCTATTTTCTGCTGCCATGAACTGTCTTTGCTATTTTCTGCTGCCATGAACTGTTGCCCTCTCCTCTGTGCCGTTTGCATTGGAGCCAGCCAATTATGGACTGAAAGCTCTACAAACTATGTGCTAAATAAACCTCTCCCCCTTTTAATGTTGGGTGTTAGGTAGTTTGTCTCAATAACAAGAAAAGTAACTAAAACATCATACAACTAATTAACTGAGTGAAATAAAGATCTTGGGATCCAGCCTCCACAGTGCTCTCTGCTGCACTGTGTTCCCGTATCTCATTAGTTCATTTAATAGCATGCATTACTGTTTCTTAAGACATTAAAAGAGGATATATGTGTGCTTTTCTTAAAGGGGAGGAGTCCAGTAGTTTTATTCCCAAGAGTTATCCTGCTGATATAGTCTCATGTCTGTGAAATCATGTACAAGCATTTGTGGGTGCAGCTTTTTTTTTTTCAATACACAATGACTGGAAACAGCCTAAATATACATCAGTAGGTGATCATTGATATAAATTATAATTTACTCAAAGAATACTATGCCATCCTTAACAGAATGAAGCAGCTACAATGAAGCATATGGGCTGATGTGAAAAACCTTCAAGATACAATGTCACATAACAAACCCAGTAGGGTGCTTTGGATAGTGCCAGCTTTGTAAAGTGTGTGTGTGTGTGTGTATGCACGAACGTGTGTGTATGTGCGCACGCACGTGTATGTAATATTTACCTGTATAGATTAATTCTAGAAGAATATCTAGGACACCTGGAGACAGCAGTTACCTTAAGGTGCCAATGTTTCACCCATAATTGTTATATTTTGGATCAAAGGCTTGTGTGTGGAAGGGCTGGCCCCAGCCAGTGGCACTATTGGGAGCTGTGGGAACTTTAGGATGTGGGATCTGGTTAGAGGAAGTAAGTCATTAGGGTGGGGAGCCTTTGACAGGTATATCCCTGGTCCCTTATTTCTTTTTCTGTTTCCAGGCTGCCATGAAGTGACCAGCTGTTCCCCACCATACCATCTCTGCAGGCTGTGCCTTACCTCAGGCCCTGAAACAATGCATCTAGCTGATAATAAACTGTAACCTTTGAAACTATGAACCAAAATAAACTTTTCTTCTTCACGTTGATTTTCTCAAATATTTTGTCATTGATGAAAGCTGACTAATATATAAGTACTCAACATCTGTTACCAGAGGGACAAAGACCACCCTATCCTATATTATCTTTCCATAGGCATAGAATAGAACTTTATCTGTTACGTTAGTCTTATTCACCAACATTAACATCTGGGCCCAGGCCAGGATTCCCTGGCTTTATGGGGTGAATGTTCATCTGTAGTAACATTTTACAGCTTGACATATACAACAGATATATAACAAAGCATGTAAAGCTCTCCTCTAGGACTGGAGCAGATAGCTCATAGGGACAAGAGAAGAAACCAGCTATATTTGCATCACACAGGAATATGTAAAGTGTTTCTCCACACTATCTAACCAAAAGTAGTACTCTAGTCAGTAAAAAATACATGCAAAAATGACACAAGGCAGGAACAAAATCTGAAACACCTTTTTTAAGTTTCAAATTTTAATTAAAGAAGCATAGGCTGCATGCTGGCATAATCACACCTTTCTTGGGCCATGCCTGGACAGAGCAGCATCCAGAACCATCCAATCCATAATAGCTTATCTGCTCTGGACTTTCATTCCTATGATTCTTCATCTCTCTTCCCTATAATAACAACTGGGTAAAAACAGAATAAAGTAGATACATGGAAATGATTCAATGAGATTTTGTCCAAGGGTTTGCTTGTTTTGTGATACGGTCTCATTACATAGTCCATACTGGCCTCCTGCTTCTACCTCCTGAGCTCTGAGAGTACAGATGTGCACCATTGTGCCTGGCTTGCAAAAATTGACTATTTCATTAGCAATCTGAGACAACTGTACACTCACCACCCCCCAAAATAGTAGCCATTACTTATATGGTACGTACATGGTTCCAGGCACAATTTTAAGCACTTTATCAAAAGCTCACTTAGTATTTCTAACAATATAAAGAGATCAGTGATGTAATAATATGAACAATTTTACAAGTGAATGTCTTCACTTAACAAGTGAGAGAACAGGTTAATTAGCTTCCCCGGGTCCACATTTAATAAGTAGTAGAGCCAGAATTTGAATTCAGTGGGTCTGGCTCTGGGATCCGTGCTTTTAATCACAATGCTAGAGAAAGTAGGGGAGATTTAAGGGGCTGAGACAAGTCAATAAAGACACAGTTTATATTCTTGGCAGCATGGCAATCAGAGGTGACACAGACTTCCTCCTCCTCCAAACTCACAGAAGCACACCATAAAATATAACCAAAAACATATTATAAATTTATAGCCAAGCTAGAAAAAGTAGAAAGGAAAATACCTCAAATGACAGAGACATAGGAAACTCCAAAATGAAGCCACCACTGAGTTCTGGAGAGTCCAGGAGGATATCGTTCCTGGATATGGGTCCCCACACACAAAGCCTGGGGTTCAGGCTCACACAAACAATGAGAATCTCTCCCAGGGGCTCAGGCAAGTGAGCATGCCATCTGCCTGGAGCACCTGAGGAAAAATTCTTTTCCACATGACGCTGACACATCAAGACCACTTCTCACAGAGGGTAAATCCATATGGTGGCCGTGTTCCAAGTCAAGATATCTACACAAAACTATCTGCAGCCAGTGAGGGTCTGAGGCTCCTGGTAGAACCAAATGCAAACATTTCTGTCTATGCATTTTGACCACTAAGTGTACAGGGGACCTACTAGGAAGACAAGCTCCCCAAGAAGACAAGAGCATAAGAGGATGTAAAGATGACAGCAGGAACACTCAATTCTCATTCTCCTGGATTTAGTTTTTCTTTAGCACTTTCACATTTGCTTGTTTTTCATTTGTCTCCCTTACTAGAATTTAATTAAGTGTTGGGATTCTGGTTCCATCCTCACTGCCCAGAACTATGGCTGCTGCCTCTGAAATATCCAATCAATATTTCTGGACATTGCTCAAAACAATAGAGCTTCCTTTGGGTGGAAAAAGAGGGCAAAACATAGGTGAGGTGGCAATGGCACTGTTCACTTATGACAGATTGATTACGTCTTTAAAATATAACATGCAAAATATTAATGTTATTGCATCTGGGTGGGGTGTTCATGGGAGTCTTAAAATATTCTCTGTACTTTACTGTGTGCTTAGAGTGTTAGAAAATAAAGGAAAGTAAATGCAGAATGAAGGGGTCTGGAGGCTGTTGCCCTCATGCCACATCTGAATACCCAACACTGCACTGATTAAGGGCGATAGCCCAAACAGGGAGCCCAATTTGCATTCACAACTTTTGGTTACAGAGATCCACAGTGGAGTGGCAGCAAGTCTCTGAGATGTGACCCCCAGAAAATCACCCTGAGGTGTCGGAAGGGGCTCAGGGCGTGGCTGTGCCTTAGGGTACCACTGGGAAGAAGGAGGGTCTTTCCACTCCGGCTTTAGGGTTTATAAAAAACGAACTCACGGACCTGTGCAAAAATGCAGGCATTCAATCAAAGACACTACTACTCAGTGCACGTTGCAGCCGGTGGCAGAGATTTTCACCCAGGACGAAGTGGGCACTTAGGGACCCTTCACAGCTCATGCAGTGGAGCCGCCCCAGCCCCTCAAAAGGCCTGGGACTACCCCGCCTGGCGCGAGGTGAGGAAAGTGCACCCCTTGCAGGGCGGCTTCTAGGATCCAGAGTTCCCTCCAGGTCCCGGGCTGCAAAGGTCAGGAGGCCTGAGCTTCTGTACAGCAGCCGTTGCCCTTCCAAGAGCACTGGAAAACCGAGTAAGGAAAGTGCAGTGAGGAGGTCGCTCCAGTCCCCAGAGCAACCGCAGGCAGGAGGGAGCTAAGGTCCTTCAGTATTGACCCACTCCTCCCAGCTGGACCTCAAGTGACTGGGAGCCCATCAACTCTGACAATCTCTGGGCCATAGCGAACCCTAGGTTTCCCCTAGTAAATGATCTCAGGCCTGCTGTTGAGCAGGTCTAAGTAGTTATTGGAGACGCAAGCCACGGATGTCAGCCACACGCATCATTTTAATTCTAGTGGGCACATTTACAAAAATAAAAAAAATTTTAAAAGGAGCAAGTGAAATTACTTTTTAAATTAATAGACTTAATTTTATATTTGCAGAAACGTTGAGCTCTAAGTACAAAATTCCTATATTCTATACACACACTCACACACACACACACACACACACGCACGCTTTCCCTATTATTAGTAGCTGGCAAGAACTTCACGTTTGTTACAATTGATGAACTGTATTGATACACTGTTACTAACCAAAGCCCAGCGTTCCATTAGGCTTCTCTCTTTCTGATCTGTTCCACCGGTTTTGGCAAGTGGATAAATGTCGTGCGTCATCACTATAGTGTCATGCAGAACAGTTTTTCTGCCCTAAATATCCCATGCACTCACTGCACCTAGTCATCCTTTTCCCCTTCCCGCCCTGACAGCCACTTATATTTCACTGTCCCCACAGTTTTGCCTTTTCCAGAATGCTATAAAATCAGAATCTTACAGTGTGTAGCTTTTCCCAGTTGGCTTCTTAAGAATGTGCCTTTGAGGTTCCACCACGTCTTTTCATAGCAGGGAGCTCATTTCTTCTTAGTCCTGAGTACCATGCTATGGCACAAATAGATTTCCTTAGATTCAATGTACCCCAAACAGCTTTTCAACATACAATCAGTATCTTAAACTTGCTGAGGTATTTTACATTTTTAAAAGTAAATCTTCAAAACTCAGTGTGTATTTTACATGCATGGAGAACTCCATGAAGCCATAAAGCGCCCTCAGTTGGTTTGTCACCATTTAAGCATTCATTCTCCCCCACCCCCAACAGCTGTTGTATTGAACCCCACAGATCTAACAAAAGAGAAAACAAAATCCCTACCTTCCTCTCTTCACCCTCCAATCACTTAAGAATTGCATGCATCTCTTCCACACAAACACAAATATGTACAAGATTGTGCTAGGTATTTTTGCTTGGAATTCTCCCATGGAAAAGTTGTTTTTATGATTGCATTTATTTATTTATCTATTTTTGTCCACACTGACAAAATTAAGGCTTTGCACACTAGGCAAACACTCCACCACTGAGCTGCAACTCCAGTCGGAATAATAATAATAGCCCTTTGGACCACCCAAGCCCCCAGAACTTGCAGCATATTAGGTGGTTGCCTAACCACATGGGGATAATCCAGCAAGTGCAAATGATGCTTCCTTTCACCCACAGAAGCTGCCACATTTGTATCAAAAATTTTTCCCATTAAAATACATTTTACTTGACAGGTACTGGGTGTCCAGTACTGCCCTTTAGAAAGTATGATCTAGGGACCCTAGGACAAAATTATTTGCATAATAATACTAGACTGTCTTTGTTTCTCCTTTTTGTTCTTTCTATGCAATAGAGGTGTTTAGAAGTTTCTTCAAGGGTATTGATGCAGATGGAATGCAGAAGCAGATATGGAAATCTGGCTACTTGTTAGTAAACTACACATAGAAGAGAATTGCAGAAATGCAATCAATGCCACACTTTCACTAAATTTAAATCATCATTGTCCTTGCTATTCTTCCTGTTGTGTTGGTTTGTATTACTGAGGATTAAAACAAAACCCAGTGCTCTAGGCTACATTTCCTGCAAAAACACAGCCCTTGTTTTAAAATTTTTGAGACAGGACCTTGCTAAGTTACTAAATTACTCAGGCTGAGCCTAAATTTATGATCCTCCTCTCTCAGCCCCGTCAGAGTGCTGTGGTCACTGGTATGCACCACCATACCCCACTGCAGCTCAATTGCATTTATTTTTCATAAAATATCTATTTTAACATTTAATATGTTTAATCATTTTAAAGGAATTATTGGATATTTATAATTTTTCTTTGTTTCAATTTCCAATATAATAAATATGTTAGAAACCTCCCATATACACAAAAGCTCTCTGGAGCCTTTAATACATTTTTATTTAGAACATGTTCATGATATGTAACAATTATATTTACCATGGGGAACTGGTACATGGACATAACACACACCCTTCAATAAAGTTTTAATGCAAAATGATCACGAATGCAAAAAGTGTGTACCTGGCTCTATGCTGAGCTCTGAGTGCACTGACTGAAATGAGCTTGTAGGCCAATGGGGCAAGATGCACAAGAGGCCTGTGATGCTGTCTCTCAGGCCCTCTGTCTCTCTGTGTGGTTTGCTATAACTCTGTGTGAAGACCCACTCAAATTGCATAACATCAATGAAGGTGTCCTTCCTCAAGAGCCTGATAATTAGGAGACCATGCAATTTATTGTTCAAACCATGATACTTGGAGACAAAAGGAACATGCCAGTCACTGTTTTGCTGAGACAACAATCATCCTATAGCATCTGCTACAGAAAAGCTTCTTTGTCCTGTTGAAAGTAAATGAGATGCAGTTTGAAAAAAGTCTCTGTGAATAGAAAGATGTCTGGTTGCTGGACAAAGGTCAGTGAGGATCCTGAGTCCCTCCAGAGCAGAGGGATGGACAGCTGGGCTACCCAGAGAGGGAAGTTCCAACTAGTGGGCTTCAGTGGGGACAAGTAAGTAGGGGGAACAAAGTAGGACAGCATTTTTGCCAGTCCTGGATTGCTTGGGGTCTGGCCCACATGTGTCCTGGGTGACAAGAGCTCTTTCCACTTGATTGTCCTTCATGAAAATTGACATAAGTACAAATACTTTAGGATTACACAGAAGAAAAAGCAACAGATAAGGGTAGAAAAGGATTCTGGTTTGTGGACCCCTCATTACTTGCCCAGAGGAAGAAGGTAAGTCTACCCCACTGAGTTCTGATTTCATAGTCTTGAAAGTTCCCAAGTTAATTTCTAGGATCTCCTGCTGAGGAGAGTTTTAGAAATATTGCTAAAACTAGAAATACTTCTAGTGTCCTAAAGTCAATACAAGCAGGTGGTGGTTGAAAGGGAAAATAAGAAATACCACTGCCAGATTTGTCTTCAAAAGTTGACAGCTTTTGACAAATCATTTGATGACATCACATACACAGGCTGAGAATCATCAGCATAGATAGCAGCAGCATCTGAGCAAGGCGTAGGAATGAGTTCAAGGCCTTTTGATTTCTATTTTTTTTCATCAAATAATTAGAAATAATAGATGCTTCTTATGGCATTGTAATGACTGCAAGTGAGTTTTCAAGATGCTTGGAAGCCATCATTAATGAAAAGCAGCTCAGAGTCTATTATATGCAAAATAAAATTTACAGCAGAGATTTCCTAAAATCCAACAAAAGATCATTCTTCAATAAAATGATTAGGCTACAATTTTTAAAATGACCAGCATGCTTTTAATGGTTGCATGTAATAAAAGAGAGAAAAAGGACAAGAACGAAGAAGGGAAAAGACAAGGAAGAGAGAATGAAGATACAATTAGAACGACAAGATTGGTTCCCTTAACTCAGAATCCAATCCTGTCATCTCCTTGACAACTGGCCCTGCTGAGGGACAAGGGGGCAGAGGTCAGGTCCCAAGGGCTCACCTGCCTCTCCAGAAATCCAGGCCTGGGGCCTGGCTCATTGGCAAACTGGAAAACCTGAAGTGGGAAGCTCCTGGGCCACTGGTCTGCGGCTGCCAAGGCCATTAGTGCAACTTTGCCTTAGAAGGCACAGCCTGCAAACAGGCTGCTTCCTGCAGGGCTGGGAGGTGGCAGGATGCAGCCATGGACCACCCAGACAAGACAGCGCTCACAGCTGAGCAGCTGTAGGCCACAGCCAAGATAATGGGATGCTCTATGCTAGACTGGAGAAAATTCCAGCACTCTGTGTTTAGACACCCTGTAACACTGTGTTCCTTTCACTGGCAGTCAGAGAACAGTACCTCCTGGCTCCTGCAGTGCTGTGATGATCTACAGCAGCTTTTGCAAGCAGCCCGTGCAGGGCCTGACTCAGATGCCAAGATTAGATCCAATCCCAGCCGGCAGGGCAAGGTGGCAGGGTCAGAGTCCAAGCCAGGCACCTTTTGGTCCCTCAATGTTCACACTCTGACTAGACTCAGGAGAGGCTGAAAGCTTGAATTAAATTTGGCTTTGGTACTGCTTGGATCTGAATTTCAGTGCCCTACTACCACCACGAGTTCCACAAGGCAACTCAATCCCTGGTGTGTTAATAGTAAGAGATGGAGGCTTTGGAAGAAGTGATTAAGCCAGTAGAGATTAGAACCTTATACAACAGGTCAAAGGAAACTGCCTTGCCCTTCTACCAGGACAGAAAACGTGGAGCCCAGAGCAAGACCTCACCAAACAGAGTCTGCTGCTACCTTGATCTTGAACTTCCCAGATTCCCCAACTGTGAGAAATAAATTTCTCTTATCTACCAATGACTCGGTTTAAACTGTTTTGTTGTAGCAGCCCAAAAGGACCAAAACAAGTACAGATCTTTGCGCTCGCGCGCGCACACACCCCACCCACCCACCCACACACACACAGAAACTGCTGTCAAAGTCCCTTCCGATTGATCTCGCCAGCCCCTCCTCTTTGTTTAAAGAAGCACAAGCCTTGTTACCTCCCCTCTGAGCTCACTCATGGCTTCCACTCCCACCAAGCCCCTGCCTCTACTTCAGAGGAAGTCTGAGAAGGCCTTGTCACCTTTCCGACCATGCATTTCCCCGCAGGTTAACACAACCTTTTATTTCACCGTGGATCCCAAATGTGGCCGAAAGTCACAGCTGCTTGGGGACACTTGTAAAGTCTGAATTTTCAGAGTCTGGTCAAGACACAGGAGTCAGAATGTCATGGGTCTGGGCAGCTGTTCTATTTTTAAGTTTCCCAGTGATGCGCGGCTGCTACTGCTGCTGCTGGCATTTGGAGGAGTGTGGGGGGACTCCTAGGAAGCCAAGGGCAATCTACACTTGTCCTGCAACACCAACTTTTTATTTTTCCTAAATAAATCCTTTGGGCAATGCTTACATTATAGACTAGACATTAAAATGTACATGAACATTAAGAGGGGAAAAAAAAAGCACTCTAAGTAATTTCTCATTTCCTATGTTCTGTGGTCCTGTTTGAATCCAACCAGGAAAGCATTCCTTGCTGTGCCTGGGTACTCTGCAGTAAAAAGTGAGGCAGCAGCTTGGTTAGGCTATTGCCTCTCCCACGCATACTTGCCCTTTAAAAGGACCTCAGGGAAAAAAGGTCAGCCGCTTTGGAGTGAAATTGACATTAAACAGTAAAAATAATAATAGAATTGTAGATACTGCACATCAGGCTGTGTTTAGGAATAGAAGGAAGTAAAGACTCTTTAACTCATGCTAGGCAAACAATAATAAAATAGCAGCTGCCCTTTCTTGGCATTGTTAGATCTATTAGGTCCATACAGCATCTCTGCCACGTAGGCACTGCCATCTCTACATTTCCAATGATCTCACCAATCCTTTGAGATGTCAAGTGACTAACCACATCCCCTAAGAGGGAAGACTTGCATTCAAGTCACCGGCACTTTGGCTTTTCTTTTCTCACAGTAGGTGCCTTCACTGGGAAGTGAGAACTTATGCCAAAAAGGCAGTGACAAGACAAAGTTGCCTCTGTGCCCAAGACCCACATTAGGAAGAAATGGCTTGTTTGAATTGGGAACTTCCAGGGGAATGAGGAAAGTCAGGCATCTGAACCACACAGGAAACTAATCTCTAGCAAGGGAGATCTGGATAAGCATCCTTAAGTGAATTCTCCTGCTTTTGTGGCTTCTCATTAACCTGCTTACTGTCATCCCAGCAGCCGCTCCTATTTGTTAAGGCCCAATAGCATTATACCTGTATCATATTTGGGTTAATCACTTGAAGCTGGAGTAATGTCTTCCCTGTGTAACAGACCCCACACCTCTGAAGGCTGAACCCCTTTGTGATAGACTTGGCCTGTGTAAGTTTTGAAGGAAGATAGGGCTGCTCTCAGACATCTGGTTTACAGAAACAAAGAGCTGCAACTGAAAGAGCTCAGCCATTGCTCCTCTCTAAGAAAACCTCCTGGACAACTTGGCTTTTGGAAATATAAATGGCAGGAAGATTGAACAGGATGATGTCTTGGAACTGAATCCTCAGAGTGGAAGTCCCAGGAGCCAAGCCTGCCTGACTCCACCAGGTTTTATGTGGTTCCTACCCTGGGGCTTCGGCCAAGAGCCAGTTACAAACCTTCCAAATCTCTCTCTTGTCTCATTACTATGCAGACCAATTTTTCATTCATCTGGAACCCTCTGTAGCATTTTAATGTGGAAAGTCTGCTTCTCTATTTCTCTCCCCTGAAGAAAAATGGCTTAATTTCTCCAGCTGATAGATTTTTTTCTGATCCTTCAGACAGTAGAAAAAGACCCTGGAAAATCAGCCGTTGGACGATCCACAGACATTTTATGATGGTCATAAACAGGGCTGTGGCAGAATGACATGCCAGGCAGCATCCTGATCAGTGGCCTCAACACTGTTATTATCAACCTCCTGCAAAAATGATGGATGAGATGGATAGATTAGATAGATAGATATAGAGATAGATAGATAGATAGATAGATAGATAGATAGACAGATAGAATGCTAGATGAAAAAAAAACCTGTAATAGAAACAATGACTTTCCCACCATATTTAGAGAATACAATCCCTCCAACCCAAATATTTTTTTCCTGCAGGCCTAAGGAACTTTCTGATACAAAATAAATCCACCTGCCCACCCACCACCAAATTGAGACAGATTTGACCAGGAGGGGAAAAATCTACTTAGGAAGGAAATTAGAAGCAAAATTGGGGTCAATCATTTTAGCTGTGTTTTCCATTGTTCAATTCACAAGGTTCAGATGGATACAATCAGCCCATCCTGTCTGTGGCAGTTCCCTAAGGCTAAGGATGGCCTGATCTGGCCTGGAGCAGAAGAGGCCAAGAGAGACTGGCCCAGGCTGGATGAAAGGACTGGAATTTCTTTAGAAGCATGTGGTGCAAGGATATGAAATAGATCCTGGAGCTAACTACTTCCCAGATTTGTTACACACTAACTTTATGACTTTGGCCAGTTGCCTCAGTTTCCTCATTTATAAAATGAAGATAATACTAGACCCCACTTTTGTAGTGAAGATTACCAAATTATTATGCCCAAAGTACTTAGACCAGAGGCTGCCACACAGTAAGCACCATTGGGGAAGGGTTACTCTCATCTCCCTCTAGACCTACGGAATAAGCAAGTTCGCTACAGAAAGATGAGGCTTTAATTCCAACAAAAATATAATCAGATTTAACTAACTCAGCCTTAGATTCGAGGCCAAAGGTTTCACTTAAGTACAACCCTCTTCCCTTATGCTGCTTATTGATCTTCCCTAGGAACCAAAGCGACACTCACTCGAATCAATAGCCCAATCTGGGCCTCCATTCTGAATGAATGGGACATGAACTATAAACCAGGGACCCTAAGCCAAACCATCTAGGGGGCAGAATTGTCCACCTTTGCCTTTTGTGGCCTTTGAGACACCATCTAGGCAGCACAATGTGCCCTGGAAATCACAGAAAAGTTGGCAGGTCTGTTTTGCTGTCACATGATTAAAATGCCTGCATTCTTCTGAAGCATTACACAGAGGTCACCCCTCTGCTTATGTATTATTTGTTGCCACTATTGTTAAATGTGTCTATTGATATGTGGATCACTGTGGCATCTGGGACCTTAGCAGAGCTGAGTTATAAAAACAGAAAATTAGTGTAATAACATTTAACTTCATCACTGTTTCAATGCCCAATCTTGCCCACAAATGTCACAGTGAACAATAAGAAATTCACTTCAACTACCAGTTACTGAGAACCTTTGACCTTCTGCACATTATCACACTCTACACCTTCCACAGTGTAAACCAAAGGAACTCTCCCTGCTAGCCCATTTGCAGGAAACCAGTACATTTTGTCTCTGGAGAAGAGGATGTAAAGCCAGAGTGCAGTAATATGGTGGAGTATTATGTTGCCCTAAAAAAGATAAGTGTAGATTTTGTCAATACATAGAAATGAGTATGTAAAATAATGTTAAATGGTAATAAGCAGAACACCCAATAGTTTTTACACACTGATTACAACTCCATCAATAATTATATCTACATACTCATCAGCAAGAACTAGAAGTTAGAGTAGTGAAAACAGATGACTACTGGATTCTTTTTTTCTTTTATAGAATCTTTTTTTATGGGAGGAACAGGAAATTTGGACTGAAATCAACAAGAAATGCATTTAGCTGCTGACACAATTGCTTGGACAGGAAGGGGTATTTGCAGCAGTTAGAAATACGCGTCAAGGGAAGCTATAAGCCCGAAAACACACTCAGTTTTATGAGCTGTGCTGACCTTCCTTTCCTAGGCTGGCTGCAGCTCCAGACTAAGTGGGAACCTCAGCACCATTCTCCCAGAAGGACAGAAACCAAGCTCAGGGGTACAGGAAGTAGAGGAGGCTTCAAATAAATCAGTGTTTTCTCCCTGCTATGTTCATATTTTGCCTTAAAGGTAGGCAACCACATTGTGTTGGTTTGTCCAAGCACCATCTTAGTTGTCCTAGTATGAATACTTTATTATCTCAAAAGTGACTCTTTTAAGATGATAAAGCATATAGTCACCCTAATGAAGAAAGCTACTCAGGCTCTCGCTGCTGCCTGGGAATGTAAGTGAACATGTTCCTAAAAGCCCTGAAAGCTTATGCACGAACACTCTCATTTTGAGGTCACAACAGTCAAGAGGTCAGGATGGCTTTCTGTTCTCACTTTACAGATCTCCCTCTCTGTGGTTATATTGGGATTGCGCTAGTATCATGCTGGTACCAACTTATCTTGTCTGTCTCTCCAGTTCCATTTTACTGACATGGTGGCAGCTTAAAATTGGCATTAATGGACGAGTTCACACTGTGGAAATCAGAAAATACTACAAATCTGGGCTCTTTTTCCCTAGAGAGCTGGTTGTAAAATATTTAACAAAACGCCACAGATTTCTAGAGTCATTGAAGTTGGATTATAAATGATCCTACAGAGCGATCTAGTCAGATAGTATTATGCTTAACTCCAGAGCTCACAGCCACATTTCACACAAAGCCCCTGAAATAATCAAAAAGAACTAGAATATGATAGCCCCTGGCAAGCATTCCTTTTTGTTTTCTGCATACATAAGACAGAAAATGAGAATGCAAACACAAATCAGTTCAATTGTCTTGTATGAAACCTTGACTCACAGCCCAGCACATCTGCTACCTGACAAGGTTGTTTGCATCCAATTAAAGCAGATGACTAGTGTGCTATTGATATAGGATTGAGTATTCTTGCAATGACGGCTTTCGAATCATGATGAGTCCTCATCATATGAGTCACAGAAAAAAAAAACCCGTATCAGTTGACACCATAGCATGAAAATCACTATACAAAGTGGCTTATTCTTTGGCACTGACATTTTTCCCTTTCCCACCCCATCTCATCCTGCAGCAGTTCAGCAGAGCCTTTGGTGGAAGCCATGTTTCCTGGTCATGGGCATTTCATTACTTCCTGTCATACACTATTTACTATCAGCTTCCTTATGACAAGCAAATGATGAACTTCTACAAAGTTTAAACAGGCTTTATAAAGGACTTACTAGCACCTGTATTTCAGCATTTGGTTAATGAATCAGTTAAGTCCAAAAGGTTCAATGAGAGAATTTGAGGTAAAGGACATTCTGTTCTGATCAGGGAAATGGGGTACTGAAGAAAACAGAGAAGCAAACCCTAAGCATAGGCCCCACAGCCACCACACACGCTCAGCTGTGTTTGCTTGGAAGAAGGAAGAAATACCATGTCTGCACCGATCAGGCAACTCCTGGTTGCAAAGTACTTTGCAAAGAGCAAAGTGACTTGGTGTATGTGTCCTCTGCCTCACAAGCTAGCTGGAATTTAAGTGACAGAGGCAGAGAGAATAACAGGATATAAAACAAACCAAAACGGCAGTTCTTGACTTACAGTAAGTAATGAACAAAAGCTAGAATTAGTGTTTTTGGCTGGATTGGGTATCTCCTGGATGGGGGCTTTTGCATAAGGCCTTGAATAAATTCCACTAGTTGTTATGAGATTTGTACCATTAAGAGTTAAAAAATGAGCAAAATTATGAAGCCCTAGAAATCAGAAAAGTTATAAACAAATTTTCATTCCAAAATATTCTGATTATCCCAAAACATTCTGTTTAGAGAATAAACTTTTACACATTTTTCAGTGACAACTGCACTACCTCTGAAGATTCTCTTAGGTTTAAAGCTTTTCTAAGACTTATGTAGAAGAATTAATATAAGCAATGGTATAATCTCTGAAAAGATTAGAGACAATAGCATTGTTTCTATATTGCATCCTGCATTTCTGCATGTTCAAGTCAGTAAATTTAAATTAGACAAACATTTGAGTAAAAACCTATATACATTTTGTGTAAGATTGATGTCTATAAGTCAGTCAACAAGGGGCTTGGGATTATATTTTCCAGCCATGCATCCCTGAGCTTTGGCACAGTTGGAATCTCATTTATCAGAAACTAATGTAATTCTTTATGTATATCTCTGTGCTGGGAAGGAGTCCTCACTGCTGTCACCAAAATTCCTTAAGTGTCTGCTCATGTTTCAGACCAGTAGTTAGATCATATGTCAATGCAAAGTCACCTCAGAACAGATGATCTGCTCCTGTACTTCCAGCTTTCCAAAACACAGTACAGTATTTGGTTTAAACCTATCATTCACAGCAGCATGATAATTTAAAAGAGTCTATATAGTTCTTTCCTTGCTTAACTGACTTTTATAAAATTTTATTTTACTACTCCAACGAAGCTTTCTAAACTTCAGATTTGTTGTTTCAATAATTCTAATAAATAAGAGATATTTCACCTTAAACATATTTCTTGAACTTCTCAATCGCGTATGTGCATTTGTGATTTGCAGGTTTCACATTTCCCCTTCTTCCTCTCTGTACCTTCAATGTTAGAAGCCAGAACCTAAGTGATGCTCAGCCCAAAAACGATTGAAAAGTTAGGTCTCATTTCTGGATGATGATGAGGAGACACTAATGAGCAAACAGTAAAATAACAGCGCACCCCAACTTCAGCTCATTTAGTGAGCAGTCAGTTGGGAAAACCACAAGTTAGGAGTTTGAGTTTTTTTAAGATGCTGGTGCTTTTCTTTTTCTCTCCAAAAGTTTGTCTGTGTTTCCTGACTCAACCAATTTTGAAAGTTGCATTCTGATGGGTGGATCTCATTTAAATTTCTGCTCTAGTCAAAGGATTCCCCTTACCAACTTTCACTCCAAATCTCATAAAGTCTTTTAAGAATTGTCCTGTCTTGGACAAGATTGTCCACAGAATAATAGAGCTGTAGGAAATTTTAGTGATTATATCATTCAAGGTCTTCATTTGATAGATGAGAATATAAGGGTCTAGGGAGAACAAAATCACTCAGCAAGTGAGCCGCAGAGCCAGGAACACTTACCTGGCGCTGTGCTCCTCACGCCACACTCTGCCCAAGATCCAGATTGCCTTTCTCTGCCATCTCATGCTGCTATCTCTGCTAATATCTCTTACTCTTCCTCCCACTTCCTGTAATTGAGCCATTTTCTGACCACCATATCTTGGCCATCCATGAAACATTAGCTTTCATTTATTTTCTTACTCTTGCCCTCCTGAACTGTTGTATAAAGTAGCATTCTCGTTTTTGCTTGTCTTCAATGTGTTTTATCTCTACTTTTACTGTTACGTTCAAATCCTGCCTTTTTCACATAGAGAAGCTCTTGGATATTAGTAGATACTAATTTGCTTATTTTTTTATCCTGGGTTTCTTACTGTCCTTTCATTTTTAACCCATTGTTATGTACAGAGTCTAGACTTTGGGGATTTTTGGTGCCTTGAATTGCAGAGGCAGAGGGATTTGCTGGAGAGGTCTGTGGTGCTGGTATCAGCCACACCTGCATCTGTCTAGCCTGAGTGGAAAAGGGAACTAAGGATTCTCCATGACATACCTTGTTGTTTTGGGTAATAAAAACAAATAAATAGGTGAAAATTACAAAATTAATAAAAATAACTATAAATACTCATATATACTTAACCAGTTGTGCCATTTGGGGACATGCTCCTCATTTCTCAATGTCTCCATAGTGAAAGAAGTAGATGATAGACTGTGATGTGCCGTCAAACATTTAACAAAAGCATCTCCAGGAAAAAAAGTACTGTTTCCCAGTCTCTGTGATGTACATAGTTTTCCCACAATGACTGGTCATGCTACTCATTAGAGTAGAGCTAAGAGCTCTCATGAGCTAGTCATCATACCACTGGCCATAGCTCAATATTTTGCCTCAATATCGCAAATTAGGACTTATCCAAGATGTGATATACCCACATTGTTCAGAGCAGTAATGGCTGAAGAAAACAGTTTCTGAGGTAAAGCTCTTCAGCAATATCTGGAAAACCAAAAAGAAATATGTCTCAAGTTTACCAAGGCAGACACAGGTCTTCAAATAGGACATGATCTTCTCACCTCTGGATCTACACAGTGCTGTAAAAATTCCAACAGGTGTGCTGAAGCTTGTTTTGCAAACATAGATGAAATTCTTTTTTGTAAACACTACTTTCACTTCCAGTTCTTTTTAATTAAAAACCTATATTGATCCTGGAGAAAACTATAATGGTCAGGACTACATTTAGGTCAAAAATGGCAGAAACTAACTTGACCTAGAAAACTGAGGCATCTATGGGAAGGAAACTGGGAACACCTCACAGAACAAGCAAGACTCTCCAGGTGCAGACTCATCTGGAATTTGGAACCAATTGGTACCAGAAAAATGACAACATCAAGACTGCTTTCAGCTCTTCCTCATGTCTGCTTCACTTCAATGTCAGACACCTTCTTTCTTTTCTCTACTCTTTCTTCAGAGCCCATTTCTTCACACAACGCAGACCAAGACAACTTTCAAGGTTTGAAATATACAGCTACAGGAAAAAATGACCAAACACTTTAATCACTACTGTGGAGTGGATTGTGTTCCCCTTAATTCATAAGTTGAAAACTTTATCTCCTATATGACTATATTTGAAGACAAAGCTTTTAGTAGATAATTAAAGTTAAATGAAGTCATAAGAGTAGAAATTTAATCCAATAGACTTGTGGAAGGAAAGAGAAGGGGAGCTGTTATGGCTTATAGCTGGATATTGTCCCAAAGTCTCCTGCACTCAGGTGGAACTTTGAGAGGTTATTGTATCATGGGGACATGATACTTATTAGTGGACTAATCTACTGATGAGTACATAGCTGGGTGTGATGTTGGGAGGTAAAGCTTAGTGGAAAGAGGTGGCTCAGTGTGGGCATGGTCTGGAAGAGACTATCTCCTTCTTTCTCCACTGGTCCCTCTCTGTTTCTTGCCTGCCACGCCATGAATTTCTCACCTGCCATGTTTCTCTGCCAGACCACCCATCTTGGGACCAACTGACTCTTTTTTTTTTTTTGGTACCAGAGATTGAACACATGACCCTGTGCTTGCCCGGCAGGCATTTATACCACTGAGCTAAATCCCCAGCCCAAAATAAATTCTTTTAAATCTTGAAAATCTGGTAATATGTCTCAAAGATGAAAAACATAATGTGCAAACTAAGAAGAGAGTCCTCATCTAGTGTCTTGATCTTGGACTTCATAACTTCTAAACCATGAGAAAGATATTGTTGTTGTTGAAGTGTTGGGGTTTGTGGTATTTTGTTATGGCAGTCTGATCAGACTCATACATTCTCAAATCCAAAAATCTCGAAGAAGAGATTAATTGTCTTATACCAAAATATGCAATCAAACTAGGTGCTTATCAATGGATGAATAGAGAAATACTAGTTATCTGTACATCACAATAAAATCCATTGGCAGTCATAGGGAATGAAACGGGAGAATATTATGTTAAGTGAAATAAATCAGGCACAGAAAGACAAATTCAGGGCTTGGGGAGAGCCAGACCCAAGCCTCTCTCTGTGAGTCAGCGCCATTTGAGGGTTGCAGAGGGAGAAAACCAGGCCCCGTGGGAGGAGATTCCCCGCCTCCCAAACCATATCACTTTCACTGGGGTTTTCTTGGGGGGGGGGGTTTATTTTCTTTTGTATTGTTTATGTTAACTCTGATGGCATGAGCAATATTTAAAAGATAGCAACACATGTAATGGAAACCATTATGTATTTACTACTGGCTGGTTTTGATGTCCTTTATTACATTCATTATTTTGTTTTTATTGTTTCTATTCTATTGCATTCTGTTTGATTTGTAATCTGACAAAGGCGGTGTTTGCAGCTATTTTGAAGATAACAAAGGCATTGTGGTAACTATTATTGATTTCATAAGGTTTGGAAGTCCTATATCACTTATTCTGGTTTATTTTGATTGATTTTATTCTGTTTTATTTTCCTTAATTTTTTTTCCTCTTTAAAAAAATACTGCAAGTTCTCACATGTGGGAGCTAGAAAGTTAATCTCAAAGAAGTAGAGAATAAAATAGTAGTTAACAGAGTCCTTGAAGGGAGGAGGGAGGAAAGAATAAAGGATGGCTAATGGGTATAGGCATGAAGTTGGATTGGAGGAATAATTTCTAATGTTCTTTACCACAATAAGTAACTATATTTGACAACAATTAACAAAATATTTCAAGATATCAAGTAGAGAGGCTTTTAAATGTTGCCAATTCAAAGAAATGATATGTATATAACAGACATGTGAATTTCTCTGATATGATCATTATGCATTATTATCTACATGCATTGAAATGTACATTTATAGAAATGTACTGTATTAAAATGTCACACTGTGTTCCATAATAGGTATAATAGGATAAATTAAAAGTAAAAACATATTTTTTAAAAAGGGACTTGTAGTAACAGGAAGACAAGATGGCCGATCAGTGAGCAACAAAATACAAAGCCTCCCAGGAGAAACAACTCATACGCCAGAATAAAACACCCTGGAGAGACCCAGACAGAGGGAGATGGATCCTCTTGAAACAGGAAGAAATTAAAATGTAAAAAAGCTCATCAAATATGTCGGGACTGCAACTGAAAGAGCTAGAAATTACAGGACACAGTGTTTTCGTTCACAGTAACCTGCCAAGTTTGCAACGGCCTGACTCTGCGGCGGCCAGAAGAGCCGCCCAAACTCTTTCCCTCTGCCATTCACAGGAAGCACAGCAGTGCTGAAGTCGGGGGTTGGTAAGCCCAACAGAGAGCAGAGCCAGCAAAGGGACCTTCATTAATCCATGGTCAGTGCTGGGATTGGGACCCCCCCAACATGGGAGGGGTGCAACCAAATGCACGACATGTTGGAATTGGGCAGGAGGAGCCTGAACTGCGAGTGACAGTGACTTCAGTTGGTTCCTCCCTCCCCAAAGCAAATTCATGGGATTTGCTTGGACTGGGCTGCACCCCTGGCTGGGACCCATTAAGCCATCCCAAATTGATTCCCTGCGCCTAGCAATCACTAACCAGAGGAAGGACTCTGCAGTTTGGTTGGCCCAGTGGGGAGGGGCAGGCATACACAGCCTGCTTACACCTCAATGATAAGAGCAGGCAAGAGAAGGCAGAGGTCCCTCACCAGTGTGCTTCAGAGGAACCATGGCCAACAGAGAAGGGGGCTGGGACCTGCACTGTAACCTGTGTGGAGTAAGACAGGGCCATGACAGAGAGAGAGATGGGAAGAGGCCCCCAGCCTAGAACCCTGAGAGCACTGATCCAGGAGAGGGAAAAACAAGGGAGACTGAGGGCAGCAAACATACAACAGCAGACATGGCTTCAATGGACATTAAGAGATATCTTTGGGACCTTGTAGATGAGCTCAAAACTGAAATATTAAATCAGGTAAAGCAGGATATGAGTAGAGTAATAAAAGAAATGTTCTCAGGAAGCATCTCTCAGGATGATACAGACAGAAGAAGGGAGGAACACACAAAAAAGAGAGAAACATTCAATTAAGAATATAAAGAAAATATAGAATACATGAAGCAGATTCAAAGAGACTATCAGGAAATTAAAAACTCCATTGAAAGCTGGCAAAATTGCTTAAAAGAAACTAAGGATAGACTATCAAAACTTGAAGACAAGTTTACAATGTGTGATCATGAAAGGAAAGATCTCTTAAAAATAACAAGGAAACAGGCAGTAACAATACAAAGGCTAGAAGATGACAAGAGAATCTACAATTTAAGAATAAGAAATGTGAACGAAGAAGCAGGAATACATACAGGCGAATTACAAAGGCTATTCATGGAAATAATTAAGGAAAATTTCCCAAGCATTGGAAAAGAAAATGACATTCAGTTACATAAGGCATATAGAACTCCAGCCACCTGCAACCAAAACAGATCTACACCCAGACATATAATAATCAAGATACCAGAAATTCAATATAAAAACAGAATACTAAATGCCATCAGAGAAAAGAAAAGAAACAGATTACCTATAAAGGTAAGCCCATCAGGATCATGGCTGACTTCTCGACACAGACCATCAGATCAAGAAGAGCTTAGAGTGAAATATTCCAAGCCCTGAAAGAAAATAACCTCCAGCCCAGGTTGATGTACCCTGCAAAACTGTGACTAGGAATTAATGGAGAAACAAGATGCTTCCATGACAAAGAGGAACTGGGAGAGTTTGTGACCAACAATCCAACCCTACAGAGAATACTGAAGGACATTCTAGAGAGAGAGAGAAAAAAATGCCAGGATTTTAGGAACAGTGGCAGAAAGGCCACAATGAGTGGGGCAGGCAGTAGAATGAAGGAGAAAAGTAGACAAACAGGCAGAAAAATAGCATAGCAGAAATGAGGCAGAGAAAGATAATTAGAATCTCTAACATAGATGGCCTTGATACACTATATTGTTAATAGTGCACCAGGATTTAAAACCCACAGTACTCACACTACTCTGCTTAGATGTATTATATTCTGTTCCAGTCATTCCACCTGTACTAGATTTGAGGGTACAAACAATAATCCTGAAAATAACAGGATATTGCATGGTAATCATCCTTAATTTCCTATTAAGTCAATCTAAAGCTCTGTAAAACCTACACTGTTTTACTATGACTGATTGTAATCAAATCTGGTTTGTTGGATCGCTGTTTTGTATTGATAGATTTTGTTCAAAGATGTTATGATTGATAGTATCAAGTCTGAAGTATAGGCAACTGCACTTAAGATGACAAGATTCACTAGAATATCCACTCTGGTTTAATTATTACCTGCCTTTGAAGTTTTATACTGTCTACAATGTTTTATTTTTACTAATATGGTTATGTACTGCTATATTCAATTATACTGCTATATTCATTTATGCCTGATGATATGGGCAATTCTATTGAAGATAATAAGAAACAACACAGTAATCAATGTAGATCACCTTGTACTGTGGTTTTATATGACTTTTTGGTTTCATGTTTTTATAGGAATTTTTTTTTTTGTCTTGCTAAGTTTTGTTTTTCCCTCTAATACAGAAAGAATAGAAATACACGTAGAGACTCATGTATATGTAGCTACTTACACTCTCACTGTTTGACTATCTACTTTGTATGCTTTAATTTTGTAACTTGAACAACTATTTCTAAGAAGACAATATGTAATTTATCAACTAGTGATTTCTTATTGTTTATTTTTTTTTCTGAAATTCTGTATTATCTCTACCCTTTACATGGTTTTTTTTTTCTCTTTAAATTAAAAAAAAAAGAGAGAGAGAGAGACATGTATTGCCCCAAATGTAAAAATATTTTTTTTGGACCAACCATGATCAGGAAGATTAGATCATATGGAAATTGTGTTGAGATTTACACACTAGACCAACATTTGAAAATCCATGCTCTAGGCATTACATGTTTGTGTGCATCAAGGCCTCAGGCTATCTGGGGGAGGTGACTTAAAAACCTGAGAGATGGGAGGGGAGTGAGGGGAAATTTAAACCATATAAGGTAATTATTACTCTTTCACATGTCAGGTAGAATGTGTCCTGTATTGCCTTAGGTCAGATTGCTTCAGAATTTAGAATATTTGAGTTTCAGAAAAGCGTAACAGTTGTATATGTTACTTGTTACCTGTTATGGTTTGTGTCTAGATGTCTTCCCAAAGCTTCATGCAGTTTTAGGTGTGACTTTTTCAGAGATGACTGAATGTAGAATGTGTGATTGATTCATGGCTCAGTGCTGGGATTAAGGACGCTGAGATTAAGGGTGGGGGGGGGTGATTGTTGGATCAGTCCATTGGTTGGATTGGCACGGCCCTAGTCCCAGTAGACTAGATATAATATAAGGAACAGAAAGAGGCTTGTCTTGTACTTCCCTTGTTTACTTTTGCTTCCTTCTGCACCACAAACTGCTTCTCCTCTGGGATGCCCCTCTGCCAAGCCACCTTGCCTTGCACACAGCTGATTATGAACTGCAACTGCTACAGACTATGAGCTAAATAAACCTTTCCCCCTTTAATTTTAGTTGTCAAGTACTTTATCTCAGCAATGAGAGAAAAATAACTAAGGGATTATCTAATATATCCAGTCTGGAAAAGCACCCTGCAATCAAACTCTGCTTTGTGTAGATATTCTGCATGAGGGCACACCATTGTTACCCTTACTTTTCAAGTCAGGAAGCTAAAATTCTTAATGGCTAAGATATGTGCACCACAGCACATATCCAGAATTTAAACAACTGCACTGGGCCATCTCCCAAAGAAGTCATTATAATGACCATTGGAGCATAAAACATGACTGTTTCCATAGACTTTGCACCCTATGAGACTTACACATGAGTGGAGGAAAGGTTTGCTCTACATTGAAAGACTTAAGGGCTTAGGGGACAGTCCTCTAACCACATATTTTACAAATAGTATCAAGAATATGGCTAAGTGTGATTTAACCTTTGGAGCAAATAGCATATCACATCTCAAGGACTTCATAGTATTAGTGACATAAGCCCATTATAAAGGGAATGTAGTCCTGAGGGCTAATGGGAGAGAGAAAAGATGATGAAAATAGGACTGATAGGAGAGGATCTCAGAAAAGAGATACAAAGACTATGCTCACTGCTTTCACCATTTGGCTTCTGATCCACACAAATCTGGTCAGTTTCTGCAGGAAGTTGATCTGGCGCCTAGGCAGATCTGGTAGAAACCTAGAACTCCTTATTAAGAATAAAAGCATGCAGGGGAACAGTCAGCTCCTCCAAATGTATTTTAAGTGTTTTTATTATGTTCTAAACAATTCATCCATTCTTGGGGAAAGGACATTGCCACACAACAACTCAGGTTTCAAGCCTGCACAGAAAGATTCGCCCAGAAGGTCAAAGTGTGTCCACCCTTGTGTCATGAAACCTCACAGATCATTTGCCTTTGTCTTTATAAGCCTGTGTGTCTGATTTTGTTTCTTTGCTCATCACTGCTCCCAGGCTCTCTTTTTCCCCATAAATTGCCCTCGCTTATTTCCCACTGCCTGACTTCTCAGCTTCAATATCTCTGTGTTCTCCCTTTGCTCTCTGCAGGAAACTGAAGTCTCCGATTTCACCTCTCACTGAAGCCTGACATCTTTTCAGCTCATATCAGAGCATTCAAGAACCCTTCAGACTCCCACGTGCTTGTCAGCAGCCACCCTGAAGGGCGTCCCAGCCCTGGGCGATGCTTGCACATTACTAACAGAAGCAGAGCTGAGTGGGAGGATCCCTGAGCCCCCTCGTCACAGGCTGGCATTGCACCCAGTGGCTGATTTGCCTGGTGTGTTAATGTGATGGGGTTTTTTTTTATCCAAAAGGTTTGCCTTTTCTGGCTAAGTTGGGGCACTACATAGCTTTGCTACTTTGACCCAACATGTCTTATTTATGAAGGAAATGTCATTTTGCATTTTTAAAAAGAAATGCTTGTAACTGAGTGTCTGAACATTTAATTCATCCCAGTGCCAAAATTTAAGATTGAAGAAGCACCATAAAGAAAATTTAGTTGTTTTCTCCCAGGAAATAAAGCAAATCAGTGAATATCAACATTTGATCTTGCTAAGCCAGACTGCTGAGCTCTGTTGCTTCTCTAAATCATAGATATTGGCCTAGAATTCTAATCTCATCTCACAAAAAGGCTGCAAAGGTACCAGCTGGTTAGGTAAAGTGTTTGAGAATTCAAGCCTCTAACTCCCAGGCCATCCCTTTTCTGCCCACATTTCCTATTTTCTCATTTTTAGAATCATGAAGATCCTGACAAGCACAAGGTCCTGAGTTCAATTCTTGGAACCAAAAAACAAAAACAAGAATCATGAAGATAAGGAGCCTTGAGTGAAAATTTTCCACTATTGGGAGTCACTGAACATGGCCTAAATATGAATGAGCTAGGCTTCCTTGACAAGAGTCCTCTCTTCTGGATCCCAGGACATTGGGGGATTAATGGGAATCCCCTCAAGGAAGCAGAGCATGCTTCGATCTTACTGATGGGAAGCCCATACTGGATAGGATGGAAGATGAAATGAAGACCAAGGTTCTGACTGGAGTTCAAAGCCTTGACTCAAGAGCTGGGGAAGTCAAGAGAGTGTTGTGGAGAGGGAAACCTTATGTAGTGGGTGGAGGGGGGAGAGTGGAGCCCAGGCAGCAGCAGGTGCATCTCCAAGACAGGGCTGCAGAGTGCCAGGGAGCTTCCTCAGAGGTCAGAAGACAAACTGCAGAAACACAGAAGGTGAAAGATCTGTGGGGCGTAGAGGTGAAATGCTCTCGCCATCCTGAGCCCTCTAAGTAAACCAAGGTGCTTAGTGCTTAGTGAGACCAAACTGAGATCACTAGGAAGCCTAGCTCCGCTTGCACTTAGTCCCAAGCTGGGAATGCTGGGAAACCATATTTCTGCAGGAACAAGGGGGATGAGAAACAAGAGTTCACAGATGGTAGAGGAGGATACTGAGAAGAGCAAAGCTTTGCAAGAATTACAGCCATAGACAGAGCATAACTCAAGGGTAGAGAAAAAGGGGACAAAGTGAGAGAGAAAGCAAGCTTTACACAAGGGGAGCTCTAAGGGGAAGTGGCTAGTTCAGGGGCCTGGAGAGCAAGGCAGAGCCCTAGCCTCTCCCCTTTCCGGTGCACATCTGTAATCTGGTCCACCCCTCTCCTTCCTACTGTTTCCACTCTGGAATGGGTGTATTTAGTTTATCATCTTCAGTCTCCTTGTGATCAACATTTAATTTCATCTCATCTCTCCAGCCATAGTCATCTTCCTGAGATAGGTACAAAGAAGTACAAGGAGTCTTCTTTTCTGGGCCTAATCCTGTCCACCTTTTGCAAAAAGCTGCTTCACATTATGACTAATAGCAATTTGCAGTGTGTGTGTTTATATGTGCATGTTTATGTTTATGTGTATATGTGTGTCTTTGTGTACATCATGTGTTTTCTCTCTCTCTCTCTCTCTCTCTCTCTCTCTCTCTCTCTCTCTCTCAGCTGGTTTGGATCTCAGGGGAGACTTAGTCTTCCTTCCCCTTCTCCTCTGCATCTCTGTATCTCTACAGATGCACTTCTAGAACCATCTTCACTCTGACTCTGCCCCCTGCCTGCTCCTAAACAGTGGGCTTGTCCAGCACAAGATTGTAAATTGAGCATATGTGCTCCTGTATTGTTGGGGAGACTTTAGTGACATCTGGGCAGTCAATCACAGTGTTCTCTATTCTCTGTGAACTGCTGCTGCAAATGCCAGAGCACAACCCAGGAACGTCCTGACGATGTAGCATCGACCTTTACACGATTGTTGAACTTTTGTCCTCCAACAAGCTCTTGAAGGAGTGGGCCTTAGGATGCAGACAGCTTTCAAGAAAGAGACTCAGAGAGGGTCACAGTAAGGGGCCCGGGAGCTGGCAGCTGGCAAGTGGGATCAGGAGTCCCTGAAACACCTAGTACCAAGGAGAAGCTGGAGAGAAGAGTGAAGTGCAGCTATGCACACATGGCCATGTACCAAGGACATGCAGCTCAGCCCTGGATCTTCCTTAGGCACAGACATTTCTGCATCTGTCTCCACTGCCCTTCATAGGGAACCACTGCTTCCTTTGATAGTGTTTTCTAGTAATATAAGCAAATGTTTTTAGCTCTGGCTTCCACTAAGCCTAAGCTGAAACCATTCCATGACCTAGTGAGAAATAATACAGCTCTGAGAAAGATGACCTTGACAGAGACTAAAACAGTTGGTATTTGATCACACTTTGTCCATCTAAGTGACCAAGCCACTATTTCCTCCTAAGTGGAAGGAATAAAGTCCACTTGTCGGGTTGTCATGACAACTACAGGCATTTTACATGCCTGGGAATTGAGGTCTCTCTTTCCAAGGTCTAGTAAATTGTGGACAGATAAAAGTATTGAGTCCAGGTTCCAACACTAAGAATGTAGTAGAAATCAAACTAGAAATTTTAGTAAAGAAGCATAATAAATTTGTCCCAATCTACTTGGGTCTAAAACCATAAAAAAAGATGTCAAGAAGCTGCCACAGGAAGGCTGAGTAATGCAGAAGGTCAGAATAAAAGACTCCACACCAAGGCCTCTCCTACTGGGGACTAGGCCTGCCTCCCTAGCATCCAGATCCAGAACCACCAGAGTAGCAGTGTTGTTTGGTGCAACTGACCCCACCTGACACCCTGACTTTGCCAGGGATTGATTTAGTCAGTGAAGTTTAATTTATGCAGTATTCAAGATAACCCTGACCCTGGTGGTTGCTTCTAGGTGATCCAGGCAGCCCAAACCTCAGAACTCTTGTTATATGCCTGTGGAAAACCAGTTTCTGAACTTGAACAAAATTCCAAAATTCCCAGTGGCTTCTGGCTGCTCTGAGGGAAGCCAGTATTTAGATGCCATCAATCCCAATGGTGGACACCAAGATTCAAAGAACTTGGGTCACTGATAACACAGACCTAGATCTAACTGAGATGCTGGATCCACTGTCCTTGGAATCTACCCATCTCTGGAACTTTCAGCTATAAGACTTCTATGTTCATTTGTAGAATGAACAGTTTCAATAGTGGTTTCTGTTATTTGTAACTCGAAACATTTCCTCAAAGAACACACAACACTCTCTTGACTTCCCCAGCTCTTGAGTCAAGGCTTTGAACTCCAGTCAGCACCTTGGTCTTTCAAAGACGGGTGTTTCCCCTACTTGTTTTACTCAAATATCTGTATTTTTCCTGAAACCTGTCTGAAATCTGTATTTCTGGCCTCACTGCTTGTTTTCTGAGCTTGTTTCACCAAGGTCTAGGTCTTAGGATTTAAATTTCCACATGGTAGCATCAACCACATGACTTCCCTGTTCATTCATTCACTTGTTCAAAGAATGAAATATTCATGGTGTGCCAGGCCCTGTGCTGGCACTGGGAATAGGAGGGAAAACAAATCAAAGACTTTATTGCTGAATAACATCTTGGAGCCTTTGTAGCCATGAGCATCCAACAAGTTTATCTGGAAATTTCTCCCTCAGTGTTCCTCTGTGGGTATGTGAGGGCATTGCTATACTACTTTGGCCTGAAGTTCTCAAAAACTCATGAGAGTCATGAACTTCTCATGACTCAAAGAAAAGAAAGGATACCAGAGTCCCCTGCTCAGGAAACTAGTATCAAGCTCAGAAGGCTATAGTAATATGTAGTGTCACTTACAGAGCTGAGCTAGACTGTACAAACCTAATTAAGCACTAACTTATACATGGTCTAGAAGGGGGATCAAGAAGCTTCCAGCTCTCAGATGGATGTCTAAAAGAATCTCCATTTTTAGAAAAGAATACATTCAGCAATCTCTGAAGCTCAAATATGATTATAAATCTCCCTTTCTGGAGTCAAGAATATTGGGCATGGACTTCAAAGATTGGAGACCCAGGCAAAGCTTGATACACATAGGTGTGTAGTTCTGCAGTTTGGCCAATATTCAGTCTTTCTGGCTCTCTCTGCTTTGCCCTCACAACTATCTGCAGCTCTATTTCTGTGATCCACATAGCCCATCTGGTGGGAATGTTACCTGTGTACCTCTCTTCCACCTGGCTGACCTGTGTAGGGAGGTCAGGGAAGAATAGAATGTCTCTTACCCAGAGAGCACTAGAAAACACCAAAATCGTGCCTTAGTTTATGCTAGACCCTTACCATAGATTATCTACCCCCCATAACAATCTCACCAGGTTATTGCACTATCTCCATGTTATCATTGAGCAAACTGAAATGCCAAAGATTTTAAATAATTTGATTGTGGACTTTGCATAGCTAGGAAGAAACAGAGATAAGATTTCCAGCAAGCCACAGGGCCCTGGGGTTCTTGCTCTTAACCATGGTGCTATTATGCCTTTTTGTAGACACTCGACCACAATGTGTGGGGTTAAATGATACTTAGAAGAGGGGACCTCTGTAGCAGGTAGTAATAAAGGTCAAGATCCTTTCATGCTGCAGCCTTTCAGTGTGCAGCAGGGTTGTGGTTTGGTTTGATTTTTTGTTTGATCTGCAGGTGCTGCGGATCAGACCCAGAGTGTTGTGCGTGCTAGCCAAGCACTCTACCACTGAGCTCCACCTCTGGCCTTGTTCAGCAGGTTCTGAATGGCAGAAAGAAAAACAGCTCAGAGTGTGAGATATGAAGTAAGATTCCTAGAAGACAGTGGAGACATCTGCTTAATTATGCATTTAAATTAAGACCTTTTTTAAAATGCTTATTAAGAAAACTATGGCATTCCAAGTCCACCAAAGCTAATATTCTTATGCTGCAAAATCTTGCTTTGAACCAGCTGCCTGACCCCTTTGGTGAAACGAAATCAGACTTACAAAGTCTTTGACCTTCCAACCATGGGGAAAGTAGAACCTTCCCCTCTTTGATTCTGCAGTGGGAGGAGGAGGCTTGTGATGATCTTAACCAAAGAATTGGGACAGAAATGGCCAGCTGACTTCTAAAGATCAACCACAACGTCACACAGCTCTCCCCCTGGTGACTGGAAACATTTGTTCCCGGAGCCCTGACACTCATATAGGAAGTCTGACCATGCTAAGACTCATGTGCTAGAAAACCACTTGTCAGCACTCTGATGGCCAATCCCAAATCTCAGCTAGCCTGCCTGGCTGTCTTGGAAGTAGATCCTCCTGCCCCAGCCATCTCAAACCAGCTGCTTGAGCCATTTCTAGCTACCTAAGTCCTCCCAGCTAAATTCTGGGCATCAAGATACAAAGAAGAGGCATCCTCACAGCCTCCTGTTCCACGGAATCAGTGAGCACTTTAGATGTCCACTTTTACTCCAGCAAGGTTAGGTGGTAGATGCAGTAATAAAACATGCATTTGTTGGGCTGCATGAGACAATATAGGAATACACTTGATTTGGAACCCGAATTCATCAAAATCTTTTAAAATGTTCTCTTGACCTAGTATTGAGAGCCTGGCTGAAGGCAGGTCAGTTTCACTTGTTGAGCAGATGATTGAGCCCAGCTCCCAAACACCAAGTTTATGGGGCTCCCACATTTAAGGCCACTGTTCCTTCCCTAATCACCCTTATACCTCCAGTCTGCTGAAATGATTCCAGCCAGCCAGTCCTCACCCTTCTTGGCCTGTCTCACGCCTTCCTTCCAAGGAACTTGCCCTTAGCCACACTGCTGCCACTGCCATGTTGTGACCTGGGGTGAAACCTTCAAATAGCCTTATGTGATGTGCCATGTCCTTCCCAGGGAGTGTGAGTAACAAAATCTCTCTCTCTATTTCTCTATCTCTCTAACTCTCTGTCAGTCTCTCTCAATCACATCTGGCCTTACTACCTCCCACCCAAGGCCCAGGGATTAAACACTGGAACAATGGTAGAGATGGCGTCCTTGATCTGGAGTACCTCCCTTGTGTTCGCCTGCTGCCTTGCACTTGCTGATTTTGTATCATTAAGAAGCAGCCACATTTCTTGGAAGGTAAACATAATGAATTTAGTTGCAGGACAAAGTAGGAGGTGAATAAAGGCAGGCGGGTTAGGAACTGTGGTAACCACAGAGACGGGGTGGGTGCTAGCAAAGAATTCACCAGCAGATACCCTCTGGATCCTTAATGGATCAGTGAGCTGATCCTGCATGCTGTGACAAGGAAAAGATTCTTCATACCACTGTGTTTCTTCCTCATTGTGATTGTCGCTTAAGGCTTAAGTCACCTGCCACATGGAGTAACAATTCAGCTCTGTGGGCACTCACACACAACACACAACACACATTCACCTGAGGTCGATCAATGTCCTGTGGTTAAAATCTCAGAAGGAGGTTTTGATAAATTTTTCTTTTCATTTTTCATTCTTTCATTGTTTTTTTCAATTCATATCTTTTTATTTGCATATGTTTGCAGTACATGACAATAACATTTGTCTCAGGCAGTGGATACATGTACACCTTAATTCTTTCTTCATTCCCTCCACTCCCTTCCCCCTTCCTTATCTCTACCTCCTGGTCTCCTTCCTTTTTGCAAAAGATTTATTGCTCTATTTACTATCATCTATCTTTTATTTTGCTCTTTAGTTTTTTTTTTAACTTCTCATATCAGAGAAATCATGTGGCATCTAGGCTTATGTGTCTGATTTATTTCACTTGACATTGTAGTCTCAAGGTGTATCCACTTTCCTACAATTGACTCAGATTTATCCTTCTTTGTGGCAGAGTAATACTCCATTCTTTATAAATACAATATTTCCTTTATTCATTCATCTGTTAATTATACAGGTCAATTATAAGATTTAGCAATTATGAATTGTGCTGCTATAAACATTAGCATACATGCATCACTGTAATGTGCTATCTTTAACATTTTCAAGAAGATACTTAGAAAGATGGGGTGAAATTTCTATTTTTAGTTTTTTGAGAAATCTTTATACTGATCTTCTAATAGCTATACTAGTTTACATTTCCATCAACAATGTAGAAGGACTTAGTTTTCCCCACAACCTTGTTATCATTTGTTATTACCTGATTTCTTAATGCTTATCATTCTTTCTAGAGTAAGATAAAATCTCAATGATGTTTCAATATACAGATTTAATGCAATCCCAGTCAAAATACCAATGGCATTCCTCACAGAACTAAAGGAAACAATCCTAAAATTCAGATGGAACCAGAAGAGACCCTAAATAGCAAAAGCAACCCTGGGGAAAAAGAACAAAGCAAGAGATATACCGACATCCAGGGTGTCATTATATTACAAAACTGTAGTGATAAAAACTGCAAGGTACTGGCACAAACAAAACAAACATGTGAATCAATGGACCAGAATAGAAGATGTTGAAATAACCTCAGGTTGACTGCATCACCTTATCTTTAAGAAAGGAGCCAAAAACATATGGTGGAGGAAAGATGGCCTCTTTAGCCAACAGTGCTGGGCAAACTCGCTATCCACATGCAGAAGATTGAATCTGGGCCCATAATTTTCACCATGCACTAAACTAAAATCCAAATGGACCAAAGATCTAAATGTTAAAACAGAAACACTTAATCTGCTGGAAGATAAAATAGATAAAACTCTTAAAGACTTAAGCATAAGCAAGGAGTTTCTGAACAGAACTCCTGCACAAGAAATAATACTAAGAATCAAAAAATGGAATTATATCAAATTGAAAAGCTTTGACACAACAAAGGAAAAAACAACAGAGTGAAAAAGCAATTTACGGATTGGGAAAAATCTTTAGCCAGCTATTAAAGAACTAAAAAAAATGACTCCCCAAAATAAAGATTCAATCAAATAAATGGGTAGCTGAAGTGAATGAATTTGTCTCAGAAGTACAAATGGCCAGTGAATACTTGCTGCATTTCTTTAGTCTGATTCACAGAGTCATCCACAGGGGGCTTCTCAAACCCCAGCATGCATGTGGATCACCTGGGAGCTCCTGAAAATGCAGAGCCACAATGCTTTGCAGCTCCTGGGTGATCCTAGTGCCGCTGATGCCAAACCATACTGTGAGCTGCAGAGAGGAAATGCAGACCTCTGTGCCCATGAATCAGAGCCAATCAGAGAGCCTTTTGGAGACCTTGAGTGTTTGACCCTGATTCTGTAATGACCCTACAGTAGGGATACAGGGGCCTGAACTTCTTTCCCTGAGCCTCACTAAAGCTTGCCTCCCAGATGTCACTTCAGGTCCTCTTTTCACTGGGCTATTTTCCACCTCAGAGCTCCCCCAGGTGTGAATGGCCTTGGACAACTGTCATTGTCTTCTGAGAAGATGTCCTTGGTGCATACCTCTACCTCTACTTCTACCTCTACCAGGGAAACTTTATACAGGAGCAATAGGGGTGGGGAGGGGAGAGAGTTTTTCAGTTTTGTTTTGTGGTACTAATCTAGGGCTTTCACATTGAGCTATATTCCCAGCACCTATTCCCTTTTTTACATTTTGAGACAGGGTCACCAAATTTCCCAGAATAGGCTTGAGTTTGCGAACTTGCAGTTCTCCTAAGGTGCTGTGGTTAGAGGTGCGTGCCACCATGCCCAGCCTCCTGGAAGACCTTTAGTGGGGAGAGACTTAAAAAGGGAAAGAATCTGTGTTCCCCAAAATCCAAGTAAAGAAAATGCTGGAAATATAAAAGAAATGCAAAGGAAGGAAGAACAAATCATCCCTAGAATGATACTGAATTTCTTTTTAACATTCACTCTTAATGTCACTTTCCAGTTTTTACAAGGTTCAGAGTTAGTGATTATTAAACAAATGTGAGCCCCCTTAGTTCATTTCTACCTCAAGACCATGCAGCAGGGCACATCTGGAAAAGGGGACACAAGGGAATGAGGCTGATTTGTCAAGTTTACCAACAGGGCTCCCCGACAGACTCAAAAGGCTGATTCTAAAATATGAGATTGTACAGATTCTAGGAGGACAGTGGGTTAAGGAGGCCTGGCAAAGCCAGTGGGGAATGGAGCTTCAGAGAAACGCTGTCAATCTCACCACATTCTGCAAGTTATCTGACTTCCTGCAGAGGTCAGTGCCCTGGTGGCTGGAGTTGGTGTTGCATTTCCTTATATAGTCCCTGCATCTGTGGTTCTCAAACATGATCAAGAGGCAGAGTTCCTGGTGCTGTTATAAATTCATTGTAAAAAAATAATAATAATTTGGGAACAAATTCAAGTGTCCTAACTACCTAATCTCAAATAGACAGCCTGTTGTAATTACATTGCTCTATTCTAATTTACCCCCAAAATATTAACTAGTAGAGATTTTTCTTGTTTACAGACCCGTGCATTTCTTTTCCTTTTAATGCACAGAGAAATTTATTATTCATTTTAAAAAGTGAAAACAAATTGAATATCAATGTTAAACTGTATTACTATAGTTTAATAAATTATATAAAATTTACAAAGTATACAATCTTCATTATGTTTGTAGAAATTTTAATTGTTACTTAAGTATGGCAAATATGTGGCAAAATAAAAAATAAAAATGATACAAGAAAGTAAAGAATTAATGAACACAAAATTCAGAAAAGTATTCCTAGGAGCTGAGGAAGTTTACAATTATTTATGTTCAGCATTTGTTACAGGTTCTTCATCTCATTATTATTTTTTCCAATTTTAATTTTTAACTAACTTTTTAACTGATATAAGTATTGTCCATGTTTGGGGTACCATGTTGTTACATGTATGCATTGAGTAACCTTTAAACCTGGTAAAACTAGCAGTCTCTTCAAACATTTATCATTTATTGTGGAAACATTTGAAATTCTTTCATCTAGCCTTTAAAAATACAGAGTACATTATCACTATGTGTAGTCATCCTGTTCTGCAAAAGCACCCCAGAAATCCTTATCCCAATTTAACCATAACTTAGTATCCGTTGATCAACATTTCCCTAAGCCTCTCTTAGTGTCTCACTGCAGTCTTTGGTAAATACCATTCTACTCTCAGCTTCTTTGAGATTCCACATACAATTAAGATTATGTCTTTCTGAGCCTGGTTTATTTTGCTTAACATAATAACCTCTAGTTCCACCTATTTTGTCACAAATGATGGAATGTCATCCTACTTTATGGTTGAATAGTATTCCACTATATATACCTTAGTTTCTTTTTTTTTTGTAGTTTTTTTATTTAAAGAGAAAAAAACAGGAAAAAGGTAGAAATATTACAGAATTTCAAGAAAAGAAGATAAACAGTAAGAAATCACTAGTTGATAAATTACATATTGTTCTTTTGGAAATAGTTTTTCAAGTTATAAATTTAAAGCACACAAAGTGGACACTTAAGCAGTGAGAGTACAAACAGATCTGTTCAACAATCCAATAAGAACCTATAAATATGGTAATCAACCCCACGCACCTAAATATACATGCAGCTATATCTTTTATAGCAATTCCTATTTCCTCTTTTTTTTTACAATAGCAATTATACATTTTTAAAATTTTATTTAAAGAGAAGAAAAAAAACAAAACGCAAAAAAGGGTAGCAACAATACAGAATTCTAAAAGAAAGAAAGAAAAAGGAAAATGAGAAAAAGCCCCACTAAGAAATCAGTAACTTATAAAAATTACATACTGTCATCCTGGATGTAGTTGTTCAAGTTACAAAGTTAAAGGGTACATAGTAAACATTCAAACAGTCAGACTACAAACAGTTTTGCTCAAAGATCCAACAAAGTTTCAGCAATATGGTCATCTATTTTACACACTCAAACATACATGCAGTTATATCCCTTAGAGCACTTTCTTTTCCTCTCTTTTTTTACAATAGCAATTACACATTTTGGTTTTATTACACTTGTAGTTCTTATTTACTTTTTACACTAGAGACACAATATGATATTTATAAATATGACTCTTATTTATTTCACTAATGAGGATAGTCTCAAGTTGTCTCCATTTGCCTATGAAAGCCTCAAGATCATCTTTTTTATAGCTGAGTAATATTCCATTGTATAAAAATGCCACATCTTTTTCATCCACTCTGCAGTTGATGGGCATCTTGGTTGTTCCCAGGATTTAGCTATCACAAATTGTGCTGCTATGAACATGAGTGCACATATATCACTGTGATATGAACTTTTCAGTTCTTTGGGGAAAATATCCAGGAGGGGAATAGCTGGATTGAATGGGGCTTACAATCCTAGTCTTCTGAGAATTCTTCATATGGATTTCCACAATGGTTGCACCAGTCTACATTCCCACCAACAGTGGAGCAGTGTTCATTTTTCCCCTACAGCCTCGCCAACATTTGTTATCAGTTGATTTCTTGATGGCAGTTATTCTTTCCGGAGTAAGGTGGAATCTCAATGCAGTTTTAACTTGCATTTCTCGAATGACCAGTGATGGTGAACATTTCTTCATATATTTATTTGCCATTTGCTTATCTTTCTCTGAGAACTGTGTGTTCATCTCAGATGCCCATTTTTGGAGAGGGTCTTTGAATTTGGGGGGTTTCAATTCTTTATATATTCTGGAGACAAGTCCTTTGAGGGGTTGCGGTTAAAATTCTTTCCCACTCTGTGGGTTTTCTTTTCACTCTGTTGGTGATTTCCTTCAAAGTGCAGAAACTTTTCAATAATGTGAGATCCCATTTGTTGATTTGAAGTGTTTACTGTGCAGTTTGTGTTTGGTTCATGAATTCTCTGCCTACTCCTATGTCTCCAAGACTTCTACCTACCTTGTCTTCCAGTAGATTTAGTGTTTCTGTTTTAATATGGAGGTCTTTGATCCATTTAGACTTTAGTTTTGTGTATGGTGATATGCATGGATCTAGTTTCAGTCTTTGGCATGTAAGAGCCAATATTTCCAACACCATTTATTAAAGAGACTATCCTTCTTCCAATGGACATATTTAGCCCCTTTGTCAAATATGAGGTGGGGAGTGTCTTTGTAGTTGTGCTTGCATCTTCTAATCTGTTCCATTGATCCTCAGGTCTATTTCTTTGCCAGTACCAAGCTGATTTTATCACTGTGGCTTTATAGTACTGTTTCAAGTCAGGAATTGAGATGCCTCCTGCCTTGCTTTTGTTGCCTAGAATTGCCTTTGCTATTCTAGGTTTCTTCTGTTTACCTTAGTTTCTTTATGCATTCATCAATTGATACTTTGTTTCTGTTTTTTCCTTATGGTA
Source organism: Hydrochoerus hydrochaeris (assembly GCA_004027455.1). Lineage (NCBI taxonomy): Eukaryota > Metazoa > Chordata > Mammalia > Rodentia > Hydrochaeridae > Hydrochoerus > Hydrochoerus hydrochaeris. The sequence continues at coordinate 2,045 of PVLA01006211.1, read as the reverse complement.
AATAATGCTGCAGTGAATGTGGGAGTGCAGATGTCTCTTGACAGAACTATTTCATTTCCTTGGATATATACCCAGCTGCAGAATTGCTGGATTGCGTGGTGACTCTATTTTGAATTTTCTGAGAAACCTCTGCACTGTCACCCACAAGGCATGCAATAATTGATATTCACACCAAGAGTGATCAAGAGTTCATTTTTCCCCACATCCTCACCTGTCTCCTTTCCTACTTTTAGGAATAATTTCAGAAGAATTGGAATTAATTCTTTGAAAGTTTGGTAGAATGCAGCAGTGAACCATCTGGTTCTAGGCTTTTCTTTGATGGGAGGATTTTATTATTATTATTTTTAATTTTATTTAAAGAGGGGGGAAGCAAAACAGAAAAAAGGGTAGATACAATACAGAATTTCAAAAAAAGAATTAAACAGTAAGAAATCACTCTTTGATACATTACATATTGTCTTCTTGGATATAGTTGTTCAAATTACAAAATTAAAGCATACAAAGTGGACATTCAAACAAGTGAGGCTGCAAACAGTTCTGTTCACCAACCCAACAAAAACTTAGTAACATGGTTATCAATCCTACACACTTAAGTATACATACAGTTATTTCTTTTAGAGTACTTTCTTTTCCTCCTATTGCTTTTTTAAAAAAATTGTTTTATTTAAAGAAAAAATTTTGAAATGGAAAGAGGGTAGAAACAATGCAAAATCTCAAAAATAAAACAAAGAAAAAACAAAAAAAAGAACAAAATAATAACCAGTAAAAATCACTAATTGATAATTATATACTTTCCTCTTAGATGCAGTTGTTCAAGTTACAAAACTATAGTCCACAAAGTGGACATCCAAACAGTGAGACTGCAGTCAGTTTTGCTCATTCATCCAACTAAAACTTTAGCAACATGGTTATTAATTCCACACACTCAAACATACATGCAGTTATATCCTTTAGAATATTCTCTTTTCTTTTCTTTTCTTTTCTTTTCTTTTCCTTTACAATAACTATAATCCAATCTCGTAAACTACTTAGAAGTTCTACACATATATAGGTACCTACACATATACCTAGCCTTTCTTTATTAGAGGGAGAAACAAATCAAAACAAGTCAGCAATACAAATTCCTAGAGAAACACGAAATGAAAAGAAGATACAAAAACAACACTAGGTGATCTACAGTAGTCACTATGATGTCTCTAGATATTTTCAATAAAACTGTCTATACCGTCAAATATAATATAAACTTAGCATTGCTTTACACTATTAATAAAATCTAAACATTGGAGACATTATAGGACTTCAAAGGCAGATAACAATCAAACCAGAATGGGTATCCTATTGAATCCTGTCATCTTCAGAGTAGTTGCCCCTACTCTCAGACTCAACACTCTCAAGCATACCAGATTCAAATAAAATAAGTCAAGATAAAACAGTGATATAACCAATCTTCTCTGTTTTATCTCTGTCATGCTATTTTTCTGTTGTTATTTGTTTACTTTTCTCCTTCATTCCACTGTCTGCCCCTTTCTTTGAGGCCTTTCTGCCATTATTCCTGGAACCCTGGTGGTTTTCTTCTCTCTCTCTAGAATGTCCTTCAGTATTCTTTGCAGGGTTGGATTGGTGGTCACAAACTCCCCCAGTTCCTCTTTTTCATGGAAATATCTTGTCTCTCCATTAATTTTGAGAGACAGTTTTGCAGGGTACATCATTCTGGGTTGGAGGTTATTTTCTTTCAGGGCTTGGAATATTTCACTCCAAGCTCTTCTTGATTTGATGGTTTGCATTGAGAAGTCCGCTGTGATTTTGATGAGTTTTCCTTTATAGGTCATCTGTTTCTTTTCTCTGGCCACTTTTAATATTCTGTTCTTGTGATGGATTTCTGGGATCCTGATTATTATATGTCTGGGTGTAGATCTGTTTTGGTTGTAGCTGGCTGGAGTTCTATATGCCTCATTTATCTGAACTTCACTTCTGTTACCTATGTTTGGGAAGTTTTCCTTAATTATTTCTGTGAATAGACTTTTTATTTCATTTGTATTTGTTGC